>APFE031017736.1:0-20045 GCA_000404065.3 Pinus taeda
CATGAGGGGAATAGAAGAAGAAAGGCTTCTCAAACTGCAAGGAACATCTGCTCATGCACAACATTTCTCATACAATTCCCATCATGAAGAAGGTACACTTCCATCAAGTTTATTATGCATGCTAGATTTGGACATTTGAACTATGACAATCTCCACTTATTGAAGAAAATGGTGTTGCTGGTTTGCCTACAATTCCTAGAAAAGATTTGTGGGTTTTCCTCTCAAGGGGAGAGGTTTTGGCCTTGGCTTGCAACCTATATCTTTTGTTCTTTTTCTTCTTGTTTTTGGTAGTTGTTTGATGATACACAAACATACTATTAATAAGTGAAACTAATAAGTAAGATAATTACAAATACATCACAAGCAATTATCAAATAAAGATAAATCACTCTAATCATTTCCCTTTAGATTTCTCAACATGGTATTAGAGCTATGGTTGGCTAAGGGCATCATGAATATCTCTACTACACTGAAGAATTTTCTCAAGAAGTGTTCAAAGGTAGCAAGCCATCTCAAGGGAGGTACCAAGGAAGCATGGAATCTTCTATTTACTCCAAAAAATAAAGTGACCAAGACAAAGGATGAAGGACTCTTCTCAGCACTCACTATCACATTTCAAAATGAGAACATTTGGGTGATCGATAGTGGTGCATCAAGACACATGACTGGTCATCACAGGCAAATAAAGCCATTGTCAAAAGGAAAATCTTTGTACTCTGTAGAACTTGGAGATAATAAGGGCTACCCCGTAAGAGGAATTGGATCAACCTCAATAGAACTGGAGAATGAAGGCCATATTCATCTCAACAACATCCTATTTGTTCCAGGTTTTCATAATAATTTACTTAGAAGATAAAGGTGATAAAGTGGCTTTCGTTGATGGAAAGGTTGTAGTATGGAGTAGAAACCCAAGCATAGAAAATGATAGTGTTTGGCATTCATGAAGGAAGACTTTACAAGTTGATATCTCCTCCTGCTCGGGAGTTGGTTCACATTGAAATCAACCCATGTGAGATTTGCCATAGAAGATTTGGTCATCTCCATTTCAAAATCCTTCCAACTCTAAGTTCAACAACAGATGGAATCCCTGAAGTAAAAGAAGATCATGAAGGAGTCTGCAAAGGATGTGCATTGGGTAAGAACACCAAGAGACCATTTGGAAGTAGTGCTTCATGGTCAAAAGAAATCTTGGATCTTATTCATTCTGATGTCTGTGGTCCTAATACTCCTCAATTACTTGGAAGCCATCTATGTTGTGTCACATTTATAGATGATCATTCAAGGAAGAATTGGTTTTACTTAATGAAATCCAAGGATGAATTATTTACAAAATTTCAAGAATTCAAAGTTGAAGTAGAGAACCTTATAGAAAGAAGAATCAATATCCTGAACAAAAGGGAGTTGCAGAATGAAAGAATTGATCCATTGAAGAAATTCTAAAAACGATGTTACATGATCAAGAATTTCCAAAATTTTTGTGGGGTGAGGCTACAAAGGCAGTTGTATACATACAAATCAAAGTCCCCACAAGTCACTAGAAAGCAGAACTCCTAAAGAAGTATCCATTGGGAAGAAACCTACCGTATATCATCTCCGGATTTTTGGTTTTCCTGTCTATATTCATATACCTAAGGACAAAAGAAAGAAGTTGGATCCATCAAGCATGAGGGGAACATTTTTTGGCTATAGTAACTCCTCTAAGGCCTATAGGATCTACATAAAGGGAGGACACTGAATAGAAGTCAATCGAGATGTGATATTTGACGAAAGTATTGCATTCAAGAAATCAAAGGATCTCCCTATGGACTCTGATGATGAATAACTTCCAGTATTTGAAGAAGTTATTAGGGAAGAAGAAGAATCAAATCATGAATATGAAGGTCCCAATGAACCTATACAACTTGTTATCCCTGAAAATAGAAAGAGACCTAACTGGTTGAAATCTATCCTACTTGATGTAAAAGGTCATGGAGTAGCTCAAGTCACATTCATGGAAAGAAAGAAGCCCAAACAATACTTTGGGTATGCATCCTAAATGAAAAAACTAATAGAAGAAAATCCATCCACTTTCGAAGAATCTATCAATTACCAAGAATGGATGGATGCTATGAATGAAGAATAACAATCTATAATGAAGAATGGAGTTTGAGAGATTGTACCTAGGCTTGAAGACAAATATGTGGTAACTTCCAAATGGATCTACAAGATAAAACATGGAGTAAATGGAATTATTGATAAATATAAGGCAAGATTTGTGGCTAGGGGCTTCTCTCAATAAGAAGGCATCAACTATGAAGAGACATTTTCTTCAATAGCAAGGTCTACAACTATATGTTCATTGGTCTCTTTGGCAGCATCGATGAGATGGAGCATCCACCAAATGGATGTCAAGACTACATTCCTGAATGCCACAATTGATGAGGAAGTCCATATAGAACAACCCTTGGGATTTGAAGTTAAATATAGAAAGGCATATGGGTGCAGATTGAAGAAGGAATTATATGGCCTCAAACAAACACCAAGGGCATGGTATGCTAGGATGGATGCATACCTTCAGAGATTACATTTCACAAAGAGTTCTGTTGATGCAAAGCTTTATATTAAGGTGGTGAAGGGAGAGCCGGTAATTATTCTTATGTATGTGGATGACCTTCCCTTGACAGGTTTGGAAGGTCGAATTGAAGAATGTAAGAAGAAACTAGTAGCAGAATTTGACATGAAGGATCTAGGGTTGATGCGCTATTATTTGGGACTATAAGTCTGGTAAGGGCCTGATGAGATTTATCTAGGTCAAGGAAAGTACGTGATCAAGATGTTAAAGAAGTTTGACATGATGAATTGCAAACCAATGACAACCCCAATGATCACAAATTTGAAAAGAATAAGAAGTTCTGAATTGAAACCTTTGGATCCTTTCAAGTATAGACAATCAATTGACTCCCTGATGTACTTGGTGAATACTCGACCAAACATATGCTTTGCAGTAAATGTTCTCATTCAATTCCAAGTGGATTCAAAACATTATCATTAAATAGAAACAACACATATTCTGAGATATTCACAAGGAACCATCCACTACTGCCTAAAATGCAATAAAAGAAGTGATGTCCACTTGATTGGATATATAGATTTCGACTGGGGAGGTAGTGATCAAGATGGAAGGAGAAGTATATGAGGGTGTTTCAGCTTGGGATCCTCCATGATCTCATGGATAAGCATAAAGCAAGATACAATTTCTTTTAGTAGTGCTAAGGCATAGTATATTGCAGCCTTTGAAGTAAGCAGAGAAGTGATCTAGTTGAGGAAGTTGTTATCTAACCTATTTGAAGGACCTATGGACCCTATAGTGATACATTGTGATAACACCAATTGTATTTGATTCTCTAAATACCTAGTGTTTCATGGAAAGACGAAGTATATCAACAAAAAGTATCACTACATTCGGAAGCTAGTCCAAGATGGTGTATTGCAGCTACAATATATCTCCATCGATGAGAAAGTAGCTAACATATTGAAAAACATATCTTCCTAGTAAGAAGATTGTGTATTTGAGAAGCAAGCTTGGTTTGGTTAATGTATCATCCCTAGTTGAGAGGGAGAGATAGGCACATCATTCTTGTCTTCACTTGGAAAGACATAATGGAGGATTGGGTAAGAAATCTGGCATATGATACTCTTTGAAGATGAGGTAGGGAATCCAAGATGAGAGTAATCGTGGACTGATATTCTTTAAGGACTAGTTATCCAAGATAAGAATAGTCCAAGGAAGTTCATACTTTGTGAACACACGGGTGGGGTATGTACCTTGAGAGATAATGATGATGGTGTCTATAAATGATTGGTCTCACCAACATTATGCTCTGACCTTGTGGAGAGATAGAGTTGTTAGTCAAGGCCTTTCTATATGATAATGTTGTTTGTTATGATGCTAAACATATAGGTTACCAATCTGACTCTTCTTATGAGATCTCTTCATGTTGAGAATGTCCATGTACCATTTATGAATACCTCCATAGTTAAGAGGGAATGTTGAAAAATGTGTAACTAAGTTCGGTCTTCATAAATATGAAATGTACTTATGATTCTTGTAAAATGTAAAATGAAAGAAAATTATTATTATTATTATTATTATAAGAGCATGGGTTTCATGCTCAAGGTCTTTTATTTTGAAGGTCAGGCACCCATTGAGTTCTTCTATAGTTTTTCCTAGGTCAAGAAGTCAAAATAGTCATTGTCATAAGTTGAAGACCCCTTTGGGCACATTGTAACTTGTAAATAAAATTATTGTTGTCTTTAAAAGTGTCAAAATACCCTCCAAGATCAAGTTGGCCTGGCAGATGGCAAGTTGGCCTAATTTGAGGAGTCGTCCACCTTTGAGAAGTCTATATAAAGGAGGAAAATTGACCTCCTTGGAGTACATTCATCTCTCACTCATAAAAGTGAAGGAAGTAGAGGAAGAAGGCAGCGAAGAAGGAAGAGGACAAAGGAGACTTGGTTTTGGGCTATTTCTCTCTCACATGTGCGAACGAAGGTTAGGGTTTATGAAGTAGATCTAGGGTTTTCCTCTACAAGTTTGATCTTGAAGAAGAGAAGGCAAGAAGGTCAAATGAAGGTCACAAGAATCCATCCTCAAGCTCCAAAAGTCAGACAAAGCCAAGCGAAGGTCTAAGGAAGTCCTGGGAGGCTAAAATAAGTTCACACATGTGGCAACAACAACTACAGGAGGGCCGAAAATTTCAGGTCTGCAGAGGAGGCTGAAATTCTACAGTTGGAAGTCGAAGTTGTGCTACTGGAAGAGATTTGAATGGGTTTGACTTGAACAAGGAAAGCACATCATCTGGAAAGGTTGGACTTGGTCTTTGAGGGTATTGCTCTCTATGTTCTTGTTCTTCTTGTTTTTTGTAGTTGTTTGATGATAGACAAACATAATAATAATAATAATAAGTGAAGCGAATAAGTAAGATAAGTAAAAAGACATCACAATCAATTATCAAAGAAAGAGAAATCACTCTAATCATTTCCCTTTAGATTTCTCAACACCTATCTTCAGTGAGAACTTGACATTAGAATTGGATCGTCACTTCTCATAGGAAGAGAGATCTTAGAAGGGGAAGGAAAAGGGGACTTCCATTGAGGATTGCTAAAGGCTCATTGTTCATAGCATCTTCCTTTGTGTCTCTTTGTAGACCTATTTGTCATCAGTTCATTGGAAATAAATGATTCATGCTTCTCATTTCTTGATCATGTCCATTTCTATTTGTGTTTGTCTCTTAGTTAGCTAAGTTGCATTGTATTTTCATGAATATTTACATTATGCTTCGTTTGTTTATAAATTTTAAATTAATCTATAAATACACTATATTTTCAAAATAAATATATAAAATGATGAAAAATAATCAATTAAAAATAATACATATGTTTATTTATATTATTTTATATATTTCTAAATTAAATATTTTTTAAAGTTATTAGAAACTTACCTAAGTAAATGCCTTAAAGATATTTGATTATAAATTTATTAAACAAGATTTAATTTGTTTTGTTGACCATTTTGTAACACATTATCTGCATATAAAATTAAAATATATAACTGTAGTTAAAATAAAAAGCTAAAATATATCATATTTGATTTTCAATATAAAACAAAAGTACATAACTCTTCATCGAAAAACAATGCTTCTAGATCAGGTGTACATAATACTTGTTATAATTTAATCTTTATTTAAATTAAAATTATATTCAATTGTGTTAATTATAACTTTCCCGAAACAAATTGGGAGAACTTTTTTGACGAGTGGAGTTGAATTTTGAATTTGAAAAAGTTGTTGAAGATATTTAGTTTTTATAAATTTCAAATATCCTTTGCCCTTTGGATTCTCGCTGTTCTGCGTGTGATAAAAAGCATTTCAATCACCTTCAACCGCTAAGTTAATTGATGAACAGAGATCCAAGGGATCCAAGGGTTACCACAGGATCCGACGGTGGAGAGATTTTGATCGTTAAAGCATTAAAGACGAACTTAGCTTTTGTATGCAATATATAATAACATATTTCCTCTCCCTGCAGTGCATTCTCGGCTCTCTGTGCTCTCTCTCTCGATGTTGTTGTGTGGTCTTTGGAGCTCTCCTCTTTGTTTTTCGGTTTATCTTTATGTTGCCTTCTGTTTATATGGGTTTGGAATGTTGTTTTGTTTGCCTTTATGTTGCCTTCTGTTTATGTGGAAATGTTGTTTCAATTATTGTTATGTGCATGTCGGTGGATGTTCGTCTATGAGAAAGAGACAGATAACTCTCAGCTGAAGAGACTTTGATGGCGTAGCATTCTGTGAATTCATGGAGCCTGGAAGTGATCTACATCAGCGGTGATTGTAAGTGTGGACTGGAATTAAATTTGATTTCAATTTAAGGAGGGAGGAAGATCAAACTGAAGATACTTTGATGGCGTAGTATTCTGTGAATTTGTGTCAATAATATTGAAATATTGATTGTAAGTGTGGATTGGAATTAAATTTGATTTCAATCTAGAGAGGGAGGAAGATCAAGTAGGATATTATGTGGATTTGCAATATTACATCACATTAGTTATACTGATCTTTGCGTTTCTTTTCCTTTCTTTCTTTGATTGCAATTTGCCAATCAAGATCATACAAGGAAATAAGTTTTGAATTCGATCTTGTGATTTCCGACAGGCCAAACAGCTTACGATGGATGAAATAACTGGAATTGCTGTTGGATTTCCCTTGAAGTTTTACTTCAGGTACAATGTTTCCTCTGGCTTTGAGAAGTAATAGATCTGTTTATGTTTTCTTGGCTGTATAAACAATCCTTTTATGTTTTCTTGGCTGTATAAACAATCCTTTTATGTTTTCTTGCCTCTGGTTTCGAGAAAGAAAGAACATATCTATTTCAATTTAACGAGTGAGGAAGATCAAGCCAAATATATAGTTGTATTACATATTATATATTTATCTCTGCGTTTCCTTCCCTTTCTTACTTTGATTGCAATGGTTTCGAGAAAGAAAGAACATATCTATTTCAATTTAACGAGTGAGGAAGAGGAAGATCAAGCCAAATATATAGTTGTATTACATATTATATATTTATCTCTGCGTTTCTTTCCCTTTCTTACTTTGATTGCAATGGTTTCGAGAAAGAAAGAACATATCTATTTCAATTTAACGAGGGAGGAAGATCAAGCCAAATATATAGTTGTATTTATCTCTACGTTTCTTTCCCTTTCTTAATTTGATTGCAATTTGCCAAGATCTTGCAAGAAAAAAAGTTTTGACTTCGATCCTGTGATTTCCGACAGGCCAAACAAGTTACGATGGAAGCAGGGGCTGCGATGGAACAATTGGAATTGGTGTTGGATTTCCCTTGATGTTCTACTTCAGGTACAATGTTTCCTCTGGCTTTGAGACGTAATAAGTTGGATTTCCCTTGATGTTACAATGTTTCCTCTGGCTTTGAGAAGTAATAGATTTGTTTATGTTTGCTTGGCTGTATCAGTATGTACAATCCTTTATGCGTTATTGCCTCTCTGGTTTCTAGAAAGAACGAACATATTTATTTACTTCCTGGTTTTTTTTGGTTTCAATAAATAAAGAAACAGATTAAATTTGTTGAAGTTTTCGGACTGTAAATGTAAATTAATTCGTCTGGTTCATATTCTTAGAAAGACGAAAAATGAATAAATGAAATCCATGTATCATGCCTATCTGTGTGCTTTGAATTTGAGCTGCCCTGTTTGCACCTCATTTCTTTCTCTCTGATCACTCTTGAAATCCTTCACTTTATAATTTTGATTATTTTACTTTTTTAAATCCCTAGCTCAAGGTATTCTGGAAAGAGAAAGAGAAATCGTAATCGATTCTTTAAGTTTTCCCGCTTAGAAATAACCCTTCATGTTTTCTTTCGTTTCGTATGGTTAGATTCTTTACGTTTTCCCGCTTAGAAATAACCCTTCATGTTTTCTTTCGTATGGTTTAGATTCTCTGAGTTCCAAAAGGATGGATCACATTACTTTCATTTTTTTGGTTTTCTTTATTATTTTAATGTTGTTTTTCCCAGAAAAATAGATAGTTTCAATTTGTCCATCCCGAGTTTGAGTTTTGAAGATGGGTTAAAAATAGTAATAATAAACCCTATATAATTAGAATTTTCTAATTTTATTTTAATATATTTGATAATTTTATTTTAGTTTTCCAATTATTTTAAGCCAGTTGCTCATCATAAATTTTATTTTTATTTCCCAATAATTGTAATGGTTTAAAACAGTTTTATACATGTTGCCAAATACATTAAGTTTAATTTCTATATAATAAGTTGGTCATATACAAATTTAGAATTTGGGTCATTCAATAATAAAGGAAGTTTAATTTCTATATAATAAGTTGGTCATATACAAATTTAGAATTTGGGTCATTCAATAATAAAGGAAGTTTAATTTCTATATAATAAGTTGGTCATATACAAATTTAGAATTTGGGTCATTCAATAATAAAGGAAGGGAGAAAATTATTCTTATGGATTATTTTCAAGAGTATCACCATATAAATAAAGTGTTTTCTAATTTCATTAACCGTATTTATGGTATAAAATAATCTATTCAATTTAACCAATTCTTATACTCGATTACTATTGAACACAATAATTTTTTTCTACAATATTAATATTTTTTAAAATTTC
This sequence comes from Pinus taeda, assembly GCA_000404065.3. Taxonomy (NCBI): domain Eukaryota; kingdom Viridiplantae; phylum Streptophyta; class Pinopsida; order Pinales; family Pinaceae; genus Pinus; species Pinus taeda. Next base: position 8,688 of record APFE031017736.1, read on the forward strand.
TCTTTAGACATTAACTCATATAAATAAAGTGTTTTCTAATCTCATTAACCGTATTTGTGGTGTAAAATAATGTATTCAATTCAACCAATTCTTATACTGGATTACCATTGAACACAGTAATTTTTTATACAATATTAATATTTAAAAAAAATAGACATTAAATTTCTATGAAATGTTTAGATTTCTCTACATTAAATGCCTTTTTGCTTCATATTTATTCCTTGTATTTTTTGCACAAAGGATATATATCTTTAATGTAGTTGATCCAACCAAAGTTGAGTTGGGATTTTCAGAACATTTTGGATTCAATTACAGTTATATCTAAAAATTATCACTTTTCTAGGGTTTTTCACCATAGATTTTTGTTTTGATGAAGACCCAGAAAATATATATATATATATAGATATATATAGACAACATAAATCTAAGAATTAGGATTATCTCAACATAAATCTAAGAATTAGGATTATCTGTGACCCTTTTTATTTAGTAATTACCATTGAATACAATTTCTTGATACCACTTTAAACATAATTATGTGAATCTTGATAATACAATTTCTTGATACCACTTTAAACATAATAATTATGTGGATCTTGATGCCAAACTGCAGAGACCTACCATCATATTTCACTTGCATTTCATTAGTTTATATGGTTGGTTTTTCATTAATAGTTTATATGTTTGATTTTATTTTAGTTGTGAAGTCTTTTTTTGTAATTGTTGGATTTTATGTGAATTTTCTCATGTGATACATTCAAATGGCTTGAAGATCAAGATTTAATTGTGAAAGTGATGGTATAGCTTACAACCCTTTGTGTAGATTCTGTAGATGCATGTTTTTATTTAAACTTTTTGAAAAGTCTTTAAAAAAACCTAGTTTCTAATTTTAAAATATAATCTAAAGTATGGGTAGAAAACAAGGGAAAAAAACTAAATAAATTTCAAGTTAATTTGAAACCTTAACATTAAGTATCATAGAGGATTCTATAATAAAGCTTCACTAGGACAAACAGTTTCTCATTTTAAAATATATTCCAAGTAAAGCTTAACACATAAATATGTTGATCAAAACAAATCAAACTTACGACACACATAAATAAATTGATTAAAACAAATGCAACTTATGAGGAATGTAATGAAGGGTATATATATATGCAGCATTTACAATTTTTTTCTCAGTAACAATGAAATGGAATGTGTTACAATTTTTTGTTTTTATTTAATTTTATTATCATGTGAAATATAGAATATAAAGAAAATATAAAATCATTTCATTTTTAAAAAAATGTTTATATTTTGTTAGTTACTTTTTGTTTTAAAATATATTTATGTACTCTAGAATCATTATATATTATTTTTAAATGAAGAATCATTAAATATTTTTTGTTTTCTTTATATTAGATAATGTTGGAAATCCTTCCAGTAAATAAAAATCCTTCCAGTAAAAAATCTACAAAAAATTTTCTTAATAATTTAAGAGTACGTAATATGTTTCAACTCCATTTATGAGTACATAATATGTTTCAACTCCAACTGGAAGGATGCTCCAACTTTCCCTAACATCACCCTGCCACCCTAAAGTGTTTTCATGCTACAACTTCAAGGTTACGTCAATCACCTGCCTTGCACCACCCAACCACCTTGAAAATGATAATAGAATATGCAAACAACTGTTGGCTCCCGTACCAAGGATAATATCTCACTTACAAAATCAAACTTCTGCAAAACAATACCAAACCAGACTACTTCAACAGTAAAACCCATACTACTACCCAAACCATACTTATAAAATTTTCTGCAAAGTGATGTGACTAGTAGACTGAATAAGAGTTCATGTACTTCTGATGCCTTCTGAAGTTAACTAAAGATGTTGCCAATGCAATTCTGGTCAAGCTGAATTGTTCCACCAATGATCAAACTTGTAAGGCAAGTTCCACCAATGATCAAACTTGTAAGGCAAACAATCATCAATTACAAACCCTTTGAATAGTGCTTTCAATGTTATTACAAACCCTTTGAATAGTGCTTTCAATGATATTACAAGAACTAGATTAAAACAACATGTACGTTGATCCAAGCATAAGTGTTGAATTAACTCTTAAATCACTGGTTAGGGCATGAGAATACTTGCTTGAAATTTCACACCAGATCAGCTTTGAAACAGTGACAAAATTCAGCCAATTAAAGTTCAGTAATTAAAATAGAGGGAACCTCCAGATCCGTCTTAAATTCTGCTTAATGACCATTCTAAGAAACTATTTTTGTGCAGAAGGCGGCTTAAAAAAATGCATTCAAACAACCTCTCCCTTAACTTGATTTTCAACTTCCATAAAGTATACAAGGCTCGAAGGGGATATAAGAGACGACCCAATTCATGGTTATAACTTTGGAAAATATTGCACTTTAGAAGAGTGCGGATGGCACCAATTGATCATCAAGAAGTCATGGGCCAACATTTCTCTATAACTCAGATTGATCACATATTTGTAGCCCACCTATATCCCCTTCAAACGAAGCTCGGGTCTTCACTGAATTGAGCCCTAAATAGTGTCGAATTGTTAGGCCAACGTTTTTCTAGAACTCAAATTGATCACATATTTGTAGCCGACCTATATCCCCTTCAAACAAAGCTTGGGTCTTCACTGAATTGAGCCCTAAATAGTGTCGAATTGTTATCACATAAGTGCCTCAGAGGCTCGGATTCTTACCACTCTATTCCAAGACGATTGAATAAATGACCTTCGAGAGTGGCGGAATGTCCCTTAACCAACAACAAAGCTTTGAAGGTATACTATTCTTGGATTGCTTTAGAGCCAGACAGCGAATCCCTTTCAGACATGCGGATTTCTATGAGTTTTGCAATGGGATTTTTATAAGCTACAATTAGGTTCGGTGCAAGAACATGGCCGGATTTAGCTTAAACATCTGAGGTCAGACTTACACAACAAAAACTCTGAATTTTACCCAAAATCAAAAGAGCCATTCCACCTGCAATAGAGAAGGAACCTAGCGTATACCCATGGTACACAGATAAACGTTAAGCCCAAACCAAACTCAGAACTTCGACCACTCCTTAAGATATGCTTCGACTACTCCTGGCCGCAAGGATTTCTAAACTTTAGATCTGTGTTTGATGAGGAAAATAATAGCCCTTAAAGTTTTTTAGAAGACATTATTGAGGGAGCTGACTAGCAATTTTCGAAGGGAAAATAAAATTAAAATTAAAATTATTTTTTCATTTGGGACAAAAAAATTAAATGAGGCCAACTTTTAATTTTAAAATTAAAATTCTTTTGGAGCTAAAATTATTCTTAACTTTAGATTGACTTTAATGAAGATGGAAAATGGAATTCAAATTTCAAATTTCATAGTTTGGAGCAAACATTAATTTAATAAATTTGTTTTAAGCCCACAAATCAATAATAAGTTGTCATGTCACCTTAATTCGGGTTTTGACCTTCAAGATGGGGGCTTCATCTCTTACACTTTGTAGCTCTCATGACGTATCATATATCGTCGAAATTAGCATATCATATACGGTTGGAATTAGCAAGATGGGGGCTTGATCTCTTACACTTTTTAGTTCTCGTGACGTATCATATACCGTCAAAATTAGCATATCATATACCGTCGAAATTAGCAAGACGAGGAGAATCCAATAAAGGTGGTCTTGTTTAAAAAAACCATGAATTGCCATGCATTTTAGTCAACAAAGGCTGGGAATATTCTAGTGTTGCTTGGTTGACATCAATGACAACCAAAATTTAATAGATAACATTGTTTGTATTCTTTATATATTGATAAAAGTTATTTTTATAATATTATTTTTGTGATAATGTTTTTAAAAGAAATTAAAATGAGTAGATACTTTTCCATTAATTTAAGTCATAATTTTTTTTTAAATTTATTTAGCTATAATTTTTTAAGTTTAAAAAGAAATATATTTCTAAAGGCTTATGTTATCCATAATGTTTAAGAAAACTTTTCTGATTGAGATAGGCCCCAAAAATCCTATGTGATCTCAATCCGAAAAAATTCTCTAAGAAATATATTATTAATTTTTTATATAACCATTTAATATTTTTTAAATACTTTTTATTAAATTTTTTATTTAAAATAATAAAATAATTATTAAATGCATGCAAATTTTACCTTCAAATTAATTTATTTTTCTTTTTTTATGAAAGGGATCTCACTCTCTTCCATGAGATCCCATCCATCCAAAAATAAAAAGGTGATTTTTCTATTTCTCCTTCTTTTTCCTTTATCCATAAATTCATCACATAAACCCATATATTCATGACACTAACCCAAAAACATTAAATAAGAATCTGTTATTCATGACACAAACCCAAAAACATTAAATAAGAATCTGTTAGTTGGAAGAAGTGATGTATTTTTCGGTGATAGGGTTCAAATAAATTACTTATTGTGAAATTAAGTAGATGCGCTTCATCTTGGACTATATGTATACAATCTGACACATAATTTTGTTTTAATATCACATTCGTGTCAGGAATACATTCGATAAATTGCATTTGGAGAATCTCTTATATAAATTATATATAGCTTTTTCTGACCTGGAAAAAAAGTTGCATTGGGAGAATGTAAAAAAACTCAACAACAATTCGTTTATTCGTTTATTGTATTAGAGATTCACGTGATTTCCATTTTTTATGACAAAAACTAGTACTAAGAGTGATTTAAAATCATGTAATTTGTCAAACATTCGTCACAATCTAAAAATTATGTTTTCCATACAATTCTTTTAGGAAAAAAAGGCCATCCTACTCTAAGCCTCTTTCAATGATTGGTATTGAATTCTATCAATCATACTTTTTAAGAAATTGTCGGTCTTTAAGAGCTACAATTAGGTTCGGTGCAAGAACATGGCCGGATTTAGCTTAAACATCTGAGGTCAAACTTACACCACAAAAACTCTTAATTTTACCCAAAATCAAAAGAGTCATTCCACCTGCAACAGAGAAGCAACCCAGCGTATACCCATGGTAGACAGATAAACATTAAGCCCAAACCAAACTCAGAACTTCGACCACTCCTTAAGATATGCTTTGACTACTCCTGGCCGCAAGGATTTCTAAACTTTAGATCTGTGTTTGATGAGGAAAATAATATCCCTTAAAGTTTTTTAGAAGACATTATTGAGGGAGTTGACTAGCAATTTTCGAAGGGAAAATAAAATTAAAATTAAAATTATTTTTTTCATTTGCGACCAAAAAACTAAATGAGGCCAACTTGACTTAGAAGGCTATTTTGAATTTTAAAATTCAAATTCTTTTGGAGCCAAAATGATTCTTAACCTTAGGTTGACTTTAATGAAGGATGGAAAATGGAATTCAAATTTCAAATCTCATAGTTTGGAGCAAACATTAATTTAATAAATTTCTTTTAAGCCCACGAATCAAAAATAAGTTGTCATGTCACCTTATTTTGGGTTTTGACCTTCAAGATGGGGGCTTCATCTCTTACACTTTGTAGCTCTCGTGGCATATAATATACTGTCGAAATTAGCATATCATATATCGTCGGAATTAGCAAGATGGGGGCTTCATCTCTTACACTTTGTAGCTCTCGTGACGTATCATATACCGTCGGAATTAGCAAGACAAAGAGAATCCAATAAAGGTGGTCTTGTTTCAAAAAACCATGAATTGCCATGTCATTTTAGTCAACAAAGGCGGGGAATATTCTAGTGTTGCTTGGGTTGACATCAATGACAACCAAAATTCAATAGATAACATTGTTTGTATTCTTTATATATTGATAAAAGTTATTTTTATAATATTATTTTTGTAATAATGTTTTTAAAAGAAATTAAAATAAGTAGATACTTTTCCATTAATTTAAGTCATAATTTTTTTTTTTAATTTATTTAGCTATAATTTATTAAGTTTAAAAAGAAATATATTTTTGAAGACTTATGTGATCCATAATGTTTAGAGAGAGAACTTTTCTGATTGAGATAGGCCCCAAAAATCCTATGAGATCTCAATCCGAAAAAATTCTCTAAGAAATATATTATTAATTTTTTATATAACCATTTAATATTTTTTAAATACTTGTTATTAAATTTTTTATTTAAAATAATAAAATGAATTATTAAATGCATGCAAATTTTACCTTCAAATTAATTTATTTTTCTTTTTCATGAATTTTCATTATTTTTACCAACCTTGCTTCTGGTTGCTCACTCTCTTCCATGAGATCTCATCCATCCAAAAATAAAAAGGTGCTTTTTCTATTTCTCCTTCTTTTTCCTTTATCCATAAATTCATGACATAAACCCATATATTCATGAGACAAACCCAAAAACATTAAATAAGAATCTGTTAGTTGGAATCTGTTAGTTGGAATAGAAGTGGTGTATTTTTCGGTGATAGGGTTCAAATAAATTACTTATTGTGAAATTAAGTAGATGCGCTTCATCTTGGACTATATGTATACACCCTGAAACATAATTTTGTTTCAAGATCACATTCGTGTTAGGAATACATTTGATAAGTTGCATTTGGAGAATGTAAAAAAACTCAACAACAATTCGTTTATTGTATTAGAGATTCACGTGATTTTCATTTTTTATGACAAAAACTAGTACTAAGAGTTATTTAAAATTATGTAATTTGTCAAACATTCGGCACAATCTAAAAAGTATGCTTTCCATACAATTCTTTTAGGAAAAAAAGGCCATCCTACTCTAAGTCTCTTTCAATGATTGGTATTGAATTCTATCAATCATATTTTTTAAGAAATTGTTGGTCTTTATGAAAATACTCAAACATCTCTAGGTAACGATTTCGTTAATATTCCATCTTGTTTCATTATTTTGATTTCCTCTCATATTAGCGTATTTACTTATCCATTTTTTATTATTCAATTATTACACACTTGCTATTTTGGATCTTTCTACATTATATGCCCATTTCCCTAGCTTCTAGCCACCTCAAATTTATACTTTACATTCTCTATTCAGCTAAGGATTTGATTTGATGAGGCAAACATGTTAAGAACAGTTGGGAGTTGGAATTCTGCTCTCTTGATTTTCTCATCCAACCATGGTAAAGCTATGACGAGACATTCACTACCATGAGACATCATTTCCAGCCCCTTTGATAGTAATGATTTTCTTAAAAAAGAAACATCACAAAAGCAAAATTATATAATATCCAAATCTTTGTTCTATAAATTTACTCTTCAAATATTTGTGAAAAAATCAACCTCAGCAGAATGACTTCCTCGACTCACTTCTCACCAAAACAATATTCATTAACATCCACTATCCCATTCAAAATTCATTTTCCTCATCCAATTAACTTCGCACAATGACTTACTCAGCTAACTTCTAACCAAGGAAATATTTATAATTATCCAATATCCCATTCAAAACTCATTATCCTCACGCGGTAAACTTCTGCAAATATAGTGCATACAACTCTAGCTGCTGCTCGGGCAAGTTGCTTATATTTTATAATATGGATCATAAATATTACTAGTGTTTATATGTTTTGTGTATCAATGACGATGCTCCATCCTATCTTATGCTACGCCACTAAAGCATTTGCACGAACCCTCACAAAGGAAAACTGCAACCACCAACAATCTTCGCTTTCCCGGTAACAATACTCAACTAACTACATATTTTTCTCTGTTTTAACATGGGGAGGTTGCATTTATCGTATTGCAATCTCCGTTCCATGTGTACCGCTCTCCGCGTTGACATTTTACCACCATATAACCTCAGCTCCGGTAACTCTCGAGATTAGCACAAGTACCACACAACCCGCCAATAAAAAAGGGCCAGGCTTGAACACTCGGAAGGCAATTGGAGTTGCCACCTAGTTTTCGGAGACACTAAAAAGTTAAAAACTAAGATGGGAAAAGTGATTAAAGATAGGCCACAAGTTAATTGAGAGTAATCTTGTTTTTAATGTCCTGCGATTCTTAAGATTTATGCGTGGTTTTGGTTAGGGTCATTACCACAAAGATAGATTAACAAGCAAATTAAATGAAGTTACAGTGGAATAAATTCTGGCACAACAAGTGTCGCTTCTATTGGCCAATTGCATGATAGTTTTAAAGTTAGTGATCTCGTCAGTTGGCACTACATGGGGCACTTACATGGATCGTTCCTTGTACTGAAAAATGATCAAGTCAAACGATTATTGTCCTAACAGTGCTCTAAAGAATGGTATGATACATTGCTAGAACATGGTTCAAATTCAATACTATGTTTTGTGATTCTAGTGGATGGGCACCTTGATATGAATGCAAGCTAGTTCTGGAAATGTAAAAAATACAAGACGACTGTAATGGAATTAGTTATTTCAACCCTCGGTCATTTTGTCACTTTAGATTTGGCTTCAGCGTGAAAAAAAGTACATGCTCTTAATACTTTCGACTAAAAGCAATCTTAAGCTTGAACAGAATCCTGAATTAGTAGGATTTCTCTCATGGATTAAGCTTCAAACCATTCAATCACCTCCTACGAGCTCCTGAATTCAATATCCGCTGTGGTGCTTGTCTTGCAGCCTGCTCCTCTGGCATATTCATTGCCTGGGTTACGGCATTCATAACAATCAAACCCAATGGAACAAGGTACATCCACTGTAAGAAACATTTTGAAGTGTTAACCTTACAAGCAGATCTAAATATCTCCATCCATTTACTGCAGCTACACAAATATGAACTTGACAATTTTATTTAGACATTCATTATGTTTAGAACGAAAATAGAATTGATATAGCAATATAGGGCAAGCCACTTACATATTTGGCCCAGAATGACCTCTCTGGGGGTTTGATGGTTTCATCCAGTTCAATTGTCCTTTCGACTCCTAGAATATCTTCAATCATTGGAGGCAGCCTACAACCCAAAAAGGACCATGCTTTAAGGTTACTGCAGCCAAAGAATCATGCTCTCTAAAGCCAGAAAAATTTTATCTGGCAGAATATCTACTCTGAAATTAGTAAATTTGAAGTTATATTTATTCACAAGGTACATGTTTCCCAATCTCAACATTTTTTATCTGACAAGTCATTTCATATAAAACCATGCATAATTCTCCAAATAGTTGGAAAATCCTAACAAACCTCCAATCAGAACTCCCACTATAAAAAAGTTATCATGTTTCAGTCAAAGCAGAAGGAACAAAAGCCTAAACATCTAGATTATAAACTACCTTGAAGACTATTCACTGCTTTTCAATAGTGTCTTTGAATTGAAGGACCATCGTTTTGGCTGCATCCAGAAGAACAATTTTGCCAGATTATATAAAACACTTGAAAACAACCAACAAAGAAAGCATATATTTTGCAGCAACAAAAATGACAACGTATATTTTGATCTTCATTTTCAATCGAAGAAAAACAATAGTATTTACGTTCCACATAAATTCTCCAACTTACCATCCATAACATCTATGTGCCCTTCCTTTTTCCAGAACACAATTTAAAATTTGATTTTACTGGTTAAAACAATACGTACATTTGTATTAATCTGTATGTAGCTTCCCCTCCCAGGTAAGCTATGTAAACTGGTTCAGATGATAATGAATTTGCTGAAAAGCTAAGAGGGATAGAAACAGACAAATGTCTCTGTTGGCATTGAACTTATATATTCGATCCGAGAATCAGGGAGGTTTAGAAAATGTGTGACCCTTAAAATATTTGACCCTTCCACCAAAGGAAAGCTACTTGCAATAAAAATGGACTTTGAGACACATTGAAGCTAACAAACCTACGTATTTGTTTGTAAGATATGATACAAAAAGTGGACGGGCCTGGGGGACTCTGGGATACTATCATACTATGAGACATGAAGAATATTAATACAAGCAGCGAACAATTTCAAAGTCGAAACCTTTTATGTCCTACAGAGAATTTAGAAAGCCTGGCAAGAGGAAGGGATCTTTCTAAAGTGAGATAGAGATAACCTAAAGGAGCCAACATAACATACTTCAATCGTTGCTAAATCAAAATTATAAACAAAGAAAATAGATAGTTAGATCATATTCTCTTTCTTAGAGGAAAGTTTCTGAACGAGAAATGGATATCCTCTTCACAAAAGTTCTACAACAGTAGCAGGTAAATAGAAAAGAAAACATAAAGCAACTATTCTCTCACCGCCATATTATGTAGAGGATTCTGTCCGACTGAATTGCATACAAACATTTAGATTCCAGATTTGAATGATTGGCCATTTCCCAACAGAACTATTGTCACCCATGTTTGACAAACAGGGTATTTCCACACAGGTCAAACATTTCAAGTAACTGCTCACACAAATGGATCAAAGATCAGTACGCCAGTGTATTTGTTGACACCTAATCCTCTGCGATTGGGTGAATTTGGAATGTGAACAGTCATCAAGAAGATGAACTGAGCAATCACATTCTTTGTATATAGCAATAGCTACCTAATGAAATAAATCGTATCAGTTTTCTGCCAAACTAGAGTTACTCCTGGTCTGACGTGGTATCAGAGCCAGCTCCTCTTTTTAGCCTTTGTGTCCGTGTAACTCCTGGTCTGCTCCACTGCTCCCCATATAATTCAATAACTGAGTACCTTACCTGCTTATGTCTGCCATCCCTACACTCTCTGTCTGATATTCCTCTGACATGGTATCTCTGCGCTCTCTGATTGACATGGTATGAACCCCTGAGACTGCACACTGCCTGGTTTGAACGCCTGGACATGTGATAATCCCTGAGAAACGTGGAGATGTGCTGCTGGAGTGTGAGATAACTCCTGCGTTCTCCGAATAGAAGTTCGAGAAGCATCCAGTGTTGGTACTCAGGTTGACATGTGTACTGCTGCGAGTGTTCAAGAAAAGGGTGGTGGCGTGCATTGATAGTTGATGCTTTGGTCCGTGGGGTGCATTCCAAAAGACGGTGGGGATGCGCTTAGTTTTCAAACGTGGTGAAGGCTTCCAAAGCAAGGTTACCCGAAAAAAAATAGTAAAAAGAAAAACTGTAATGGTGAGTATAGTTGCAGCCAATTCCATCTTGAGGAGAGGATCGGGGTTTCGGACAATGCCAATATTTCTTGAAAAAAAACGCAAGCACCTGTGTATTTATATTCGAGATGTTCTGGTTCTGGTTCTGTTGAGAATTAGATAGACATTTATTACAGAATTGTTAAAGAATAATACTATTGTATGGTTGGGTCAGTGGGATTTTAGTGCAGTAGATGTGATATCAATGTTTACAATTGGCCTCCGGCGTACATTTAAAGAAAGGTACTGAGATGAAATAATTCTTGTTTACGTTATAGTTTGGATATTGCACTGGTCAATATACAGAGGTGTGAAATTATTGTATGGTGAATGGTGTCAAATACA
>APFE031017737.1:0-10083 GCA_000404065.3 Pinus taeda
ATGGGATGACTTTGTGCAACGAACGTTTGATGCGTTGAAAAAAGCGCTAGTCTCTACCCCACTTTTGAGTCCACCGGATTATGGCAGAGACTTCCTTTTATATCTCGCTGTAGCAGAATCAACCATTGGTATGGTTCTGGTTCAGGAAGACGATGCTCTCATCAAGCACGTGATTTATTATTTGAGCCGAGGCTTAATAGGTCCTGAACTTCACTATTCTCCAGTTGAGAAATTGGCCTTGGCAGCCGTCCATGCTGTCCAGCTGCTCCATCATTATATCTTGCTACACAGAACTTTTGTCTTAGCGGTAGTCAATCCATTTCAATTTTTCCTCAGTAGGCGAGTGATTGGGGGCAAATATAATAGATGGATAGTCATCTTGCAAGAATTCGATCTTGAGTTCTTGTCAGCCAAGTCTAAGAAATCCATGGTTTTTGCTGAGCTAATTTCTGAGCTGCCTTGTGGAGAGGATACGGTTTATGAGAAAGTTTTCTCGACGAACATTTATTCCTCATCTCTTCAATTGACCCTTGGTATGGAGATATCATTGTCTATCTCCAGACTTCGAAGTTTCCCTCTACTTTCTCCAAGGATGAACGTCATAAATTACGTCACCTGGCCAAAAATTATGTTATCATTGGTGATACCTTATACTGTCGAGGGGTTGATTCAATCCTTCGGCGCTGTTTAACCTTGGAGGAAGCAGAGTCAGTGCTAAATGATTGCCACAGTGGAGCTTGTGGTGGTCATCTATCGAGGCTTGCTATAGCCCAGCGCATCTTACGTGCTGGCTATTTTTGGCCTTCACTCTTTAAAGACTGTGCGGAAGTGGTCAAACACTGTCACCCTTGTCAAATATTTACTCGAAAGATGCGTGCTCATCCAGCTCCTCTTTTTCCCGTTGTCACCGTTTGTCCTTTTACTAAGTGGGGTATTGATTTTACAACTTGTAATCCACCTTCGGCGGCGAATCACAAGTACATTATTGTGGCTGTAGACTACTTTACAAAGTGGGCCGAGGCCATGCCCACTTATAAAAATGATAATGACACGGCAACTTTGTTTATTTTCAATCAGGTTATCTCAAGATTCGATATCCCAAGAGAGATTGTCACTGATCATGGCAGTCATTTCCAGAATCAACTGATGTCTGAATTGGCTCTCAAATTAGGTTTTTGGCAAGAGCATTCGTCTCCTTATTATCCTCAGGCCAATGGATAGGTCGAGGCAGTCAATAAAACTCTTAAGATGATACTCCAACAAACAATCAACAAAAATCGGTCCAATTGGCACGTTATGTTGTATTCAGCTCTTTGGGCATACCGGACCTCCGTGAAGACTACTACTAGTTTTACACCTTTTCAGTTAGTTTACGGGATGGAATCTATCTTTCCGATTGAATGTGAAATTCCATCTCTTAAGTTAGTTGTAGATCTCCTTCCAGAGACTTTGAGCCTCAAAGAGCGCCTCCTTCACTTGGAACATCTCGATGAGGAGCGTCGAGATGCTGCCACGATGAATGAGGCTCATAAGAAAAGGGTTAAAACGCAGTATGATAAATCTGTCTGTCCTCGAGTCTTTTTCTGAAGGTGACCTTGTCTTGGTCTATGACCAAGATAAAGACACCTTGGGGGTAGGCAAGTTTAAGCCTGTGTGGTACAGTCATTTCATTATTAAACGAGTTTTAGAAAAAGGGTCGTATGAGTTAATCGATTTTGAGGGAAACAAGCTGGCGGAGCCTCGAAACGGGCTCTACCTAAAGAAGTACTTTGCTTAAGTAGGAGTTAGGCAATGGCTTCTTTGTATATTATGTATATTTGTACATATATCATCGAGAGTTTTTTGATATCAACGCTTTTTGGTCTTCTGTGGCAGGTGTTGATGGATGATTTGGTCTATTTTGGGCTCGCCGATGGTGCTAGTCGGCACATTCGGAATCTCGCTTCCGCAGCTTGGGTACTCTATTATCCAACTGGTGAATTGATGGTATCAAGAGGCGTATGCATTGGTCCCGATTCAAATAATATGGCTGAGTATACTCCCGTTATTAATTTACTATCCGAGGAAATCTCTCACGAGATCGACTCGTTGGTAGTTTATCTGGATTCTCAATTGATAGTGTCACAATTAAACAACATTTATCGGGTAAGGGATCCATGTTTATATCGCTAGTATTTAAGGGTGAGGTTGTTGCAAAGACCATTTGTTTATATTAATTATTTGCACATTCCAAGATCTCATAATTGGTTAGCTGATTCTATCGCTAATCAAGCATTAGACTGGCATACCAATCATTCATCACAATAAAATCAAGCATCAAAAAGTCGAACTGTATATATATATCATCATAAAACATCTCGAGTGTAGATATGTTGTCCAAAAATATACAAAATTGGGACTCAAATGCCCATAATCATGTCCGACATATCTAATGCCCCAGCTTAGGATGAGCAGCCAAGTAGGTAACTATCGCATTGACCACACGCCGAAAAGTACAAACCTAGTTACATGGCATGCCAACCACATGACGCTGCATATCCTCAGGAAGATCCTCTATCGCAGCCATCAGTACTCAGCAACTCAGTCTCATCAAATGTCACTGGACATTGTTTAGAGTTCGTTTTGTCTTAGCAGCAGCCTCTTCGGCTCCTCGACCGCACTGTCCATGCCGCGGGAACCCATCTGGTCGTACTGGCCCAATATCTGGAACATGATCATTATATTAGTCATTTGAATTCCATCAAAATATTTTTCAACATGCATCATTCTATTTGAAAAATCCAAAAAATCATAAAATCAAAAAATTCTTACCAATCTCACCCCATGCTGCGTTCGGCGGTAATGCTAGGTCAGGATCTCCTCGGAAATCCAGCCCAGCATAGGGGTAGTCATCTACGACGATGATCTGCTGATCCCACCAGGTGAAGAATTCATCATCGAAAGCAGTCCTTTGGACCTCCCCACCCCCAGACGTTTCATCAGATCAGCCCACTGGCCCATGCGTGGATCGCGTGGGCTGCCGATGGAAACTGCTATCCTGGGGCAGAGTGCGGGAACCTTCTCGAAAAATAAGGTACACAGGATAGTCTCGTACCCAAATTTCTTGGTTTGTCCCCTCTTGATAGAAGTGAGCTGGCTCTTCATGTTGTCCAGAAGAGGAGTACACTAGTCGAACACAGTAGTGAGACAATCAATTGCCATGCTCATGGTTAGCCGTGATACCTGATGCAGAGAGGACGATCCGTTCACTCGAGCTATGGTGAATAGGATTATCCTCAGAGATAAACTCGACACATGTGTGATAGAAATCTGGCTCCTAACCTTCTTGGGATGTCCCGGGCAATATATCTGTACGTAGTCCTCTATTGCGAGACTGCTCTGTGTCTTGCCCCGGGAATGTACTACCTCTCCCCTTCGGGAAAGGCCCGTGATGAAATAGATATCCTCCACTTCTACCCTGAGTGGCATTTGATCAATCATGAAGGCTTCCTCCTCGACGTCCCAATAATCAATGAGCATCTCAAGTAGACATACATTTGTTTTCATGTTCGGAAGTTTGAAGAATTTAAGCAAACCGCATTCCCGTAAGGCATCCAAAGCTTCAGGATCATTCATGACTTCATTATCCACTACTGCGTGCTCTCTTTCACGCCAAGTGACCGGCATTCTGAGAAAAAAATGATTTGCAACCATTATTTTTTGTTTAAAATTGGTTCACAACGTATACACGGTTTCCTATGCACACAATCGCGTATAGGGCCCGCGTGTACGCGGGTTTCATATTACCAACCCGTGTATACGCCGCGGTGAAATTTTGGACAAAAAATTCAACAGTGAAACATCAATTAAAAATCTTAAAACTATTCACAATCAATTGCAAGCTAAGTATAAGAGTTACCTGGAGGTTTTTGAAGAATTTGAATGATCGAATTTGGTATACGGGAAGTTTGCTCCTTTTGCTCCAAATCTTTGCTCCCCAACTCAAATGGTAAAAATGGTGAGTCCAAAATCCCTTTTATAAGTTTCAAAAATGCAAAATTTTTTCAAAATTTTATTTAGTTTGGCCTCATGTGACTTTTAACTTGGGAGCTTGGAATGTCGAGAATGGTTTGTTTTTCAGGACATTTTGGATGTTTTTTCGACAATTTTGAGACGGTTCCAAGAACCGCTGACTCATCATGGCAGGTATCATTTTCTCATTGGAAAATTGGTTAGCGACACCATTTTTCCGTTGCATTATGCATACTAGCCTTCATTCGCCGATATATTTTCCATAGGGTCGACCCCATCGTGTTATGGTTCGTAAGCCATCTTCACTCGCCGATTTTTGAAATCATGACACGATGGTAGAGCCATCCTTTACATGGGCATCGTAGTTAACACCTCACTGACATTTGTTGCCCATGCTACTCCGATTTGAGTAGGCTTGGGACTCCTCTGTAGTCCCACCATGACTTATGCATTGAAGACTCATTCCTCTTAGCTTCTTCGCTTTGTTCTGGCCTCATACGCTAGAGGCTCCTTTGTGTTGAGTTGTAATACTGCATTGCATGTTGACCACTTACACCTTTTGGCCTAGAGCCGGCTTCACTTGGACTCGTGTTTAAGCCAACTTTTGACCATGACGACTGCAAAATCAACCTTGTACACCTTTGACTTGTACAACTTGACACACCTTGACCCATGGAAGGAATGTACCTTTGAGTGTCACTGACCAATTTTCACCTCCCTGCATTGAGCATAGGAATGTTCCATTCCCAGGAACTAGATCATCTGTTTCACCGACACTTGTTCTTTCCACTATACCATAGCATTCTTTTATTCTTTTTCAAGCTTAACAGAAAAAGACAAAAAAATTAAATATTCCAAAAAGAGCGGGAACGGGACCATATTTCCATTTATTGTTGGCAGCTAGAGTCAGTCATGTCACCCTTGAACAAAGCACTCAAAACAAAGTCTCCTCCGTTTGGGCGGGATTTAGTTTGACTTAGGCACGCCTTAACCTTGTTATTGAGTCAGTTCTCCCCCGATTGGTTATCTCTTCCAATCATATGGAGGGTTCGTTCGTGCCTCCTGCATGATGAACTTTTACAGATTCAAAATATGCTGCCACATAGTCACATTGAGTCGTGCTTTTGTTCAAGGGAAGTTAGCCTAAGTCGGCCTCTCTGCGGTCTCTCTTGACTCATTTTTTAGTCGGCCATCCCTGGTTGTCAGTGTCATGTCTATTATCACATCAGCTATATTGGTCCTTTACTCGTGCCGGTTTGAGAAGGTCTCCATTGACTTCTTGCTGGCAGGTCTTGTCCTTATTGACGATGACATCTTGCTCTGAGGACATGCCTAGAGCTGCACCCTGGCCCTATTTTCATTATTGATAGGTTACCTTGTGCTTAGCATCAATCAGTATCATGGGTCTTTGATTGAGTGGTTTCTCTTGTGTTCGACATCAGCTTACACTATCACACATTGGGATTCGTGCAGTACCTTGGTTTCCATTTGACCCTATTGGTGGATACCTCTCCTCTGTGTCAGCTTTCATTATTGGTTGGTTCAGAGGGTTTCTGTCGTACACTAGCCACATCTTGTGTACGCTGGAAACACACTTCGGTTGGGTTACTACATCTCTTTCATCCGATTCCTTCGACATTATTGGCCTACGGGTTACACTCGTGCTAGATTGATGAAGGATGCCTTAATGCCTTCCTTCTAGTGGATCTTTCGCTATCGACTCTGACTCATTGCTCTAGGGAAAAGAACTAGAGTCCATTTGGTAGTACCTTGGGGTTTGCAGTCATTAGTGGTAGATCCTTCGTTATCGACAGTGGGAAACCATCATTGTCTCCTGATCGATAGATTCTTACAGTGTTCGACTCCAGCTCATCTATTCGCACTCGTTGGATTGTACTGGGTACCTTGACGGTCATTATCATTATCGGTGAGTAGTCTCACGTTTGTTAATAGTATACATCAATGACCGGTAATCAAACGATTTCTCACATGGTCGACTTCAGATCATTTATTCCCATGGTGTAAAAATGTACCACGACGGTCGGTGAAGACCTTAGGTTGTATCAGCATTCATTGGTTCACTTGAAAGTTGCTCCTGTTGCTGCTAGTTGATACCACTCCACCTTATATGTTGCAGTCATTCATGACGACAATCTATATGCTGGCACCTAAGTTTGTAGTGTAGTACCATCCTTTTCCATCATGTTCAGTTGGTACCTTATGGGATCAGTCTTTGATACCAGTGATCTGTTGCATTTTTCAGCATCATTAACAGTCTTATATGTGATATTCCGACATGTACTTGTTTGATCATGATCAGATGATCCATTATGTATTTTCTAGTCATTTATAATTGTATACTTAGTGGATCCGCTTGTACTTGATATGCGGACATGCTTTGCTTTCTCTGAGCATGGGTATGCCCGCCTTAGATAATGTTTCTTTCTGATCTCCTTTTATGGCTTGGTAGGCTAAATTCTGGTGAAGTCCTCCACGGTTTTTGACAGATTTCCTTTCCATGTACTTACTTAATACATTTCGGCCATCATGTACCCCTTCTGACCTCATGTATTAAGGGGCATCTGTTATAGCTCCAAATCTCACTCTTATGGTCTGTGATGCTGCACTCATGGCCTAGGGCAACCCCTCCTTCCAGACCTGGTCCAAAAATTAAAAAAATAGTGTTTTATCCATTATACGCGACATTTCCCTGAGTTAAACGCGTTTATACGTGGTTAGGCATATACCCAACCCGCGTATATATATTAAAACACTTAAAAAAATATAAAACTCCTTAATTTCGGGCGGAGATCGCAGGTTTTACCTGCTGATCACCTGTTAGTTCCCATGGCCCAACTATTCCCAATCAACTCCCAACTAAAAAACTACTTTGGGAGAGGTATAAAAATACCTCAAAGGGAAGGCCTAAGGGAGGAGATAAGAGAGAGAAAGGTTATTATACTGATATTTTTCCCCTGACCAAGTCTAAAGACCCTTGTGCCTTCTGCACTTCCCCCATTTGTATAGGAAACCCTTGTTTCCTTGTGTGTTTATGTTCATCCAACATTTATGACATCATGGAGTAAGTCATGGAAGGATTTTTCTAAAGGCTTGAGGTTGGACGGATCCAGAAGGAAGCTTTTCTTGGAGCCTGCGAAAGGTTACTCAGGTAAAATTATTCCTTTTATGCATTTTATTTGTCTATAATAAAGAAACATGTCTTGGTTCTTGATATAAATCCTCTTTATTTTTATGATATTCATGTTGGAATTCATATGTGAATGGTTGTTTAAAGTTCAAAACTAACTACCTTCCTTTATAACATGAATATGATTTCTTTATAAGTCTTTGTCCATATACTGCTGTGTTCTTTGGAATTGGTTGTTTTGCAGTACAAAGGAGCGAAAGGGACTTGAAGAGGGTTTGGACCCTAAAGGACCTTCTCAAACGTAGGACCTAAGGTACACCCCTCTTACTATAAAATTTGCTTATAATAGCATAATGGTTGTGTGAATGTGTGTTTCTCTTTATAGACAACTTTCAATCTGTTAGGGTTTCAACCCAAAAGCCCCAGGGGAGCATTTCCCTCAACAATAACATCAAAATAATAGTATAAACATAAGTATTAAATTTGGGATGAAAATAAGTTATGAGTGTTAATATAATAATATTTAATCTAACCAGAACAAACACCGAGTCCTGGGAAATATTGAATAGTCCAACATAGCACACCATACAACATGAAGGATCCATTTGATGGAGGATGTTATATGACATAGATTATTATGTCTTTCCATAGTAGTTGCATCTCATGAATGAAAGACACAAGATAAATGTCCAATTTGTTTCCTAATGTTTTCTTGGAACAATGAGGGTCAACATAAGGTGCTCCTTTCTAACACTCTTCCATGGGGGAATATTGTATACTATCAATATGACTGGCCAAACACTATAATTTGAGCTCAAAAAAGAGAATGGGTACACTCCATCAATTGCAAGACCAAACATAATACTATGGGGTTCTGTTATCAGGAAATCTAGTGTCCACTCAGAGCTGCTAGTCCCACTAAGACGAGTAGCTATCTTAGAAAAAAATAAACCAAAAATACTTTCGCTTTCTTTTATGAGAAGTAGATAAGAGGAGAACAAAGGACACAACCTTAGTCTCGCGCTTGGTTCCTTGCTTGGTTCCTCTCCCTTCTGACAGATCATTGCCGCTCCTTCATTTACCCAGCTTCAAAGAGCACCTGTGGAATCAAAGCAGCATAATACTATCGAAGAATAGAGATCTACAATCACAAACAATATAGGACTCGATATATATTGACCACACAAATGCATATATCATCAAACATACAAGAATGTGGAGGAAACGTTGAATAGCTTTATTAATATCAAGGATAGCAAAGAGGATTACAACCCATTATTCTGACCCAACATCATCCTCTCAGCATGAAAGCCATTCTTCACCTCATGAAAAGCTTAGATCACCCAACACTATGATATTGCACCAGGAAACCAACAAAACTTCCTTACAAGATACAAGATTCTAGTCTCTGGATCTCTGTGATGAGGGATCCATACATAGATGATTGTAGGGGGGTGAGTCAGCTTCTGGGATTTCAATTAGTGTCCTCTCTATGATATTTCTTGATTCCACTTGGATATTGATGATCTCTTACTCATCTCTGGGCAAATTCAGAGAGGCAAGTGTCACAGGAGAAGTTTCTGGAAGATTCCATGATCATCCACCTTGCAAACTATCTCTGCCATTTGTCTACTCCTGCCCATCGCACCCTACAGAAGGGCTTTCTAGTATGCATCACACTTTTTACACTGAGCAGGTGAGATGCATCACACCCTCTGCACTAGGTAGCCTGTATGGTCTAGTTTTGACCAGTTCTGAGCAGTTTTCTGTGGAGAACTTCTGGGAGATGATGCAATCAGCTGACCTTGTTCCTTGAGGGTGTGAAGCAACACTTTTAGGGACTTAGGAGTGCTTGGTTTATGGACATGTATGATTGGGGTTGCAATGCCCAAAAATTTCTATAACAGTTGCCCGCTAAAGCATGAGGTCGTTAATCTTTTGATGTCAGGTGAAATTCTTTATTGTGAGGATCCGAAGTTTTTTTGAGCTAGAAGGTGACCTGTAATAAGATACAATACAGTAAATTATCTTCATAATATTTTTCATGATCTAGCTGAGGCGGGCATTCCCATGCTCAACTTTATAAATTCATTCTCATGTACATAGAACAGACAACCGTCTGTGTAGCAGACTGATGATTCGGACGGAGTCATCATCCTTTGATTCAGATGATAATCTGTTCAGCAATGATGTACATTTGAGGTTTTTATATTCCTGAATATATCGCAGCCCAGATGGATGAAGCTAGATTCGGGGTCTGGAAACTCGTTCAATCTTCACTTGGAGTACAAGTCGATCCATGTGAAAGATGTTCTGGAGTCGAACATGGAAAGACATCACCTGCTTACCAGTCAATAATGTAAGCTGTTAACAGGCATGAGAGGAATCACCGATAATGATGATGACCCTCAAGGTACGACAGTACAATTCATGTGGTGTGAAAAAGGGACTTGGCGTCAAACACCACGTAAAATCTTTTGGTCGAAGGCCATTGATGTAAACCTGTCGCTGAAAGTGAGAAACTTGGCATTAAGGCATGCAAGCTTCAAAGTACTGAAAGGGTTGTTCCTAGGTTGACTTCTTGGATAATGAGCTGATGTCAACAAGAAGCGACCCGTCATAGGAAGGCCTTAATGAATCCCACATATATGACATGGAACGGAGAAAATGATTTTGGAGGTGAAAACAATCTGATGATATAGGGTTCAGGGTGGCAGTCATGAAAGAATGGGGCATGAATGTATTGCAGCGGATGAGACACAGGTGAATTCTCTGAGTGACTTCTGTTGAATGTACCAGTGACATTGAAATTGATTGGTAGCGTTAACCCCAAAGATGGATGGTACGATGGACCAATGGTGATATGACCGGTGAATGGAATAACCCAACCCGACTCGGACGTGGAGTGAAAGTGTCATGTTCAA
>APFE031017737.1:23646-62994 GCA_000404065.3 Pinus taeda
TTGCATGTGCAGGTGTCCGTTCGCGAGGATCGCTAGGATTGTGACCTGCTGAAGCAAGGGAGCCGGAGGGTCAACTCTACTTCGACATTTGCGTTGGATTCTAGGTTGGTCTTCGTAGTCCACCTTTTAGTATACAACTAGGAACTTGCATAGCAGTGTGAATTGATTGTTGCTAGACCCATTTTGGGCTAGTGTGATCGCCTCTATCTGCAGAGGGGATTTACCTGTTTAACAGCGCCCCTGAAATCCATTGCGTGCCAGTCCTACATTTGGGTTGAGAGCCTGCATTTCGGTCTATGCCCTATAGGCAGGAGTCTAGTCCATCATGAGTTTGTAGCTTATGTAGGTGCATTCATCATGGCCTATCGCCCTATAGAAATTACAAAACAATTGTTGGGACATCTACGAATACTTCTACAATAGATGACAATTATTTGTAATATTTTTTTCCTCCTATTTGACAGATTGTGCACCATAGTGCAGGTGCTGCACTTGGTCCTGCTTGTGCCTCAGGTATTAATGGCATTGACCCTCCTCCCACCAAGTAATTTGTGAATACTAGATAGTAGTCCTTGTCATGCCCTTGGCATTTTGATTTGATGCACCATACCTCCTCGCGCACCTTTGGCCGAGGTGTCCTTTCTATTTCAAATTCTGCATTTCCAAACACAGTTTTTGTAGCTGTGCGTAGATTTCTTGGAATCCCAAACTAGGATCTTGTATAGGGGTCTCATGCAATCTCATTTCCATATCCAAGGCTTCGACCTGGGTGGAAAGCTTTTGTTGTGACAGCATCATCCTTAAATGTGGTGTTAATGACACTACAAACCAGGCATGGTGTTATCCATCCATCAAAGTAATGTTGGATTTGTGAATCATACTCTTCAACCTCTGGTCGAGATCCCACGGGGTCTAACTCGGGAGCATCACAATCTCCTTAAATTTGATAATTGATTGTGTCTTCAAATTTGGCCTGCTAAATTCCGTTTTCACCATGGCATGGATTTCTGCGATTCCTAAATTTGGATGGTCATTAGAATGCTTAATGTACCATATTAATGCGTGATCATGAAACATGCTTACCAACATAGCCTTCTTTATATTGTCATCCACGACTCTTTCTGCTTCCCATACCGCCCCTACCACGAGCCATAATTGGTCTGGATCCTTATTCCCTACTCCTCTGAATACCGTTAGTTTGATCGCACTCACCATACTAGACAGTGGTGGTGGTGGAGGTGGGGTGGGTGGAGATGAAGGTGAAGAGGGTGAGACAGGTGGCAGTGTAGGTGGAGGTGGTAAGCGTGAAATTTGTTGCCTTATCAGACTAACCACATTGCTCAAAGAAACTTTTGCGAGCTGTTCCTCAGTTTCCCACGAGGGTGAAATTAAGGGACTAGTTTCTAGCACTTCACTACCTTGTTTCTGAAGATCTTCCCACTTCACATAGTCCCAAACATTAGTTTGTTCACATAACCCACTTTTTACACAATAGCATCTTAATCTAGGTATTTAAATATTT
The DNA here is from genome assembly GCA_000404065.3 of Pinus taeda. Taxonomy (NCBI): domain Eukaryota; kingdom Viridiplantae; phylum Streptophyta; class Pinopsida; order Pinales; family Pinaceae; genus Pinus; species Pinus taeda. The sequence continues at coordinate 25,169 of APFE031017737.1, forward strand.
AATATACTTACCTCGCGACCCTTTGAGGAAGCATCATACTGCTTCACTGTAGCTGACGGTCGTATCTACTGTGAACTCAGTGATAAATCTTCCTATAATCGGATCGAGCCAATGGTCCATAGCTTGCACAATCTTATCTCTTGATGCTCCTAGTCTGCACACTAATTCTAGAGTCCACCTGATTGGGTTGTCGAGCCTACACCTTCCCTTACTATTTGCTAGCTTCGTGATCCACTCATACAGCTCAAAAGGAAAGGATGCAAAGAAAATTTCATGGATTTCTGTATATAAGTAGTACTCCAACCATTATTCCTTAAATACTTGCAGATTCCTATTTTACTGCACTACGAACTCATGAATATTCTTGTCTAACCACTCTTCAATTTCTTTCTTGGTTGGATTCCAGCGACAAGACATCAGACATTGCTTAGGCAGATCATGTCCCATCAATGGAACCATTTGATGGCTTGTAGGGGACTAACCCAGGTTCAAAGGTTATTTAGCCAAACAAATCTCGGTACTACTGGCCCTTTCGGCAACAGTCCATAGAGCATGGACTGAGGTCTCACCCAAAGTAGTATGAGAGGGTTCTAGAACCAAGTTTCAGCACCCTAGAAATTTCTGATGATTTTTGGAGGTCCGCGGTTTGAACCTGCATGCACATCGATATGCATATCTATCAGTACCTCGCAGCCTGTGATGTTGTCTTCGCGTAGCCCGACCTAGGCTCGATCTACGTTAATACACAATCCCTTATTATTAACTCGATATTATTTGATCACTTATCTTATCTGCATGTGTTTAGTTATACTTAATAGTGTTCACCATTCATACCAGTGCACGCGATAAATAAAAGAGTATAATTGCAAAATATATCAAACATATAATAACTTAAAACAGATACATAAGATGTGGAATAAAACTTCTCTTTATTATTCTTCTTCCTTGGTTACAGACTCAACTCTGTCCTGCACACTCAGTTGTAGGGGTTTGCACACTCAGTTGCAGACTCTACTAGGCCTATGCGCACTCAGTTGTAGAGCCTCTTCCTACTACTGTGACCCAAAGCGGTTAGGCCTTTGCTCTATGCTCCCAATCTTCTAGACTCCATTCGTTCCTTTATCCTTCCTTAGTTATCTTTACAACTTAGAGCCTCACTCTATTTATACAATCCCATGGTCCGCAGACCATGGGTAGGCCGACACTACATTCAAAACTTAGGGAAGACAACCTTATGACTCTAACTTACAATTTGCGCTCTGCGCCCGTCATTCATGGGCTCTTTACAAAAATAATACTCAAAACTTGGGCTTTGAGCCCCAAAAAATGCTGTGGGGGGGATTCCATGCCCAACAAGTGGACCTGGAATATGTGCTTATGAATAGGACAAGTGGCTGAGTTATATGAGCAGGTAGGCTTGAAGAATAATCTTGGTCGCAGAAGTTAACTGTGTAACCTTTGAAATGCTTAACACAGAGTTTATAAAGAGAAAAATGGAGTGGGAGAGTGGCGCCAAACATTTGAAAATTCATTAATTATCCAATGGGTTAATTAATGGACATTTGGTTATAAATGCGTGGGAGTGGAAATGAATGGGCAATGGATAGGCGGCAGATGATTGGGCGAGAGATATGAAGTGAAACATGATGTAGGGCAGTGGTAAATGACTATGAAGGATACCACATTCAGGGGTAAGACAGAGTGGTTTTTGGTTTTTGAATTTCTAGTCCCGAACAACTAAAAGGTTATTTTTGTGGTTTATGTAGGTAGTATTAAATACTAGCTATTCCCCCCCTCCTTCCCCCACCGACTGATAAACCTTGGATGACAAATGAGGGATGATAGGGAGTGTGGGCCGTATGATTGCGGAGGAGTGTGCAGGATGAGAGGTGAGGTGGAGGGAATTGAACATGTGAGCGAGGAATAAACAGTGGGGTCACGATATGATATGCGGATGCGGTAGCTATTATTTCTAGGAAAACTAGTATTCCTAAAGAAAGCTAGCCCTCTATGTTTGGTAGCTACCGTAGAAATGACAGTTTAAAGAAATTCAATGATTTTTCCTATGTGTAACAGATAAGATAAAGATAATGGAACCAACCTGGAACTTCCGCTTAATCACTTGCTTGATCTCTCTCTCCTTTGGTAGATCCTGCAACTCCTTCCCATACTTAACACGCTTGGAGAGTACCTGCACAAGTACAGCAACAAAGAACCATCAAATCATCATGATCTATTACAACATAAACATTACAGAATCAGATATATAATGACCGAATGATAGCATTCACAAATGATAACATTCACAATTGGACAATCATATGGGAGAAACATTGATGAGCTTTATTAATAAAAAGGAGAATTACAACCTAGTTGTTTGATCTAGCATCATCCTCCCAGCTTCGATCCTCCTTCACCTCATGAAATAGCAAGATCAGACCAACAAGAATAGAATACTCTCTCCTCAATTACAAACTATCAGCACTTCCTTGCAATTCACAATCTTCCAGCTTCTAGATCTCTTGGATGAGGGATCCATTTATAAATGTTTGCAAGGGTGTGAGTCAACTATGGGGTTTGATTAGTGTCATTCCACTTGTTACAATTGGTTCCACAAGAGAAGGAATTGGAGATGATTTCCTAGATCCCTTATTCATCCTTGGGTGAATTCAGAGAGGAAAGTGGCACAGGAGAAGTTTCTAGAAGATTCGATGGACAACTAACTAAAAAATGTCCCGGACATTTGTCCATCCTCACCCATCGCACCCTATAGAAGGCCTAAATAGTATGCATCACACCCTGGCAGTGTACCACTCAGTATGCATCGCACTTTGCCAGTGGAGCAGTGAGTATGGTTCAATTTAGGCAATTTCTGGATGGTTTCTCAGATGGAACTTTTGGGGAATGATGTATTGATATGACTATGTTCCTTTAGGGTATGAAAAAGCTCTTTTAGGGGATGATGAGCCCTAATACATCGAAATATAAGTTTGGTGTTGATGTGCCCAAATATGTCTATAACAGTTTCCCCCTAAAGCATGAGGTCGTAAATATTCATGTCGGGGGAAATGCTTTATCATGAGGATTCGAAGTTTCAAACTGGAAGGTGACCTGCATAAGTTACAATACAATACAACATCATAATATGATTTTCATGATCTAGCTAAGGGAAGAATTCCCATGCTCAGCTTTATAAATTTCATTTCATGTACATATATCAGGTAGTCTTTTGCAGATACAGACTCATGATTCTATAGATATAGAGTCGCAATCCATGATTAGGATGACCATCTGTGTAGAGCTTTTGTACATTTGATGTTTTATTATCCCTGAACATATCGTAGCCCGGATGGATGAAACTAGAGCCGAGGTTTTCAAACTTGTTCAATCTTCACTCGATGTACAAGTCAAACCATGTGGAGAGATTTTCTGAAGTCAAACATGGAAAGACATCGTCTGATTGCTAGCCAATGATGTGAGTTGTTAACAGACACGAGAGGGATCACCGATAATGATAATGATCCTCAAGGTACTATAGTACAATTCACGTGGTGTGAGTACATGATCCGATATCGAACACCATGAAAAATCTTTTGGTCGAAGGCCATTGATGTCAACCTATCGCTGGAAGTGAGAAACTTGCCATTGATGTATGCAAGCTTCAAAGCACTAAAAGGGTTGATTCTAAGTCAACTTCTTAGATCATGAGCTGATGTCGACAAGAAGTGACTTTTCATAGGAGGGCCTTGATGTATACGACATCTACGACATGAAATGAAGTAAATAATTTCTAGAGGTGAAAATAAACTAACAACACAAGGTTCAGGAATGGTGGTCATGAAAAATGTAGGTAGGAGGTATTGCAGTGCGTGATACATTAACTGGATGGTGATTTATCAACTGAATGACTTCTCTTTAACATGTCGGCGACACTGAGATGAATTGGTAGCATTAACCCCAAAATATGGATGGTATGAAAAACCAATGATGTGATGACTAGTGAACAGAATAACCCAACCCAACTCAATAATATAGATGAAGTGAAAGTGTCATGTTCAAGAGCGACTTGCTACCGTAAATCCTTCAAGTTCTTTCCCTTTTTTCCTAGTCATTGTTGACCAATACCTCTTTATTTTTTATCAAGCTTGAGGAGGATAACATATGCTTGTTCTATAATTCACCCTTCAGGCAAACTTGTCAAGGTATTTTAACGAATCTAACGACACTGAAACTCATTCTCATCTAGATGGAAAAGTTTGTTGCTATTATTTTAACAAGATTAATGACAAGGATAACTTGGTCCTTTTCATATTTAGAGAGTTTGAAAAGCGACAAAAATAAAACTCCATAAGTTCTTTTTCATAGAGTAATCCCTCAGGTCCGAAAAAGGATAAAATAATACAGGAGGGATGACATTTCCAATACTTTAATGAGTTGGAAAAGACAAGTGCTCGACAATCTTTTCATGTTTAATGAGTCTAAAAAGAGTTTAAAGAGGACTCTATTTTGAGGAACGAGTGGTGTCTAGGGTTGCAACTGGTTCCGGTGATGTTGGAACATTCTCAAAACATGTTAGTTTATGTGAAGAGGCTGGCTAATAAGACCACTCAATGCAACTATTCCTTAAAAGGGGTAAAACAACCAAGTGAAAGCATATGATCAGCCAAAGGGATGGTGGCGATGGGATGAACACAACCAAGGCTCAAAAGGCTGATAGAATGGCAATCACAAGGTTTAAAAATTGAAACCAAGTTCATTTCTAGACAAGCTTGAACCATAGGGAACTATGCTTGGATTCAGTTTCATGTTTACAGAAGCTTGAAACGAAAAATTATTCTTGAGTTAGTTTGCATGCCCTCAGCTTGATGAAAGGGAGAGTCTCCTGTAACCAGATGGATTTCATTACAATGAAGCCGGATAGTTATCCAACACCTCTTTGGCTTCATCCAGACAGACAAAGGTGAATGTTGTGATAGACCAATCACATAACCTATAGGGAAACTCATATTTACCATTTGGTGCATGCCCCCCAAGCTTTATCACACTCACCTAAGTAGACTACTCATGGCTATTAGGTGGAGGGAATGAAGGTTCCTTTATGAGATCAAGTGAAAGACTCGACTGGGATTTTACGAAATCTAATCAAAGACTCAATTTGGGACCTTGTTTCAATTTTTTTTTTAATGAGCTTGACACAAGACAAGGAACTCTACTCAAATTCCTTGTTTCATTTTTTAATTAGCTTGATTCAAGACAAGAAACTATGCTTGTAAGAGCTGTTTCATTTTTTAATGAGGTTGACACAGTAAAAGAACTATCCTCATATTCCTTGGTTTCATTTTTTAACGAGGTTGACACATGACAAAGAACTATCCTTAGATTCCTTGGTTTCATTTCTTAACAAGGTTGACACAAGAAAAAGAACTATCCTTAGAGGTCCTTGTTTCATTTTTTAATGAGGTTGACACAAGAATAGGAACTATCCTCATGGGAGCTGTTTCATTTTTAAAGAGGTTGACATAGGACAAGGAAATATCCTCGTAGACCTTTGTTTCATTTTTTAACGAGGTTGACACAAGACAAGTAACTATCCTCGGACTCCTTGGTTTCATTTTTTAATGAGGTTGACACAAGACTAGGAACTATCCTCAAAGACCCTTGGTCAAAACTCATAAGTGATCATGAAGGAGAGATTTGGTTCCAATGCCCCCAGTACATAATGTACAACATCACTAAATTGATCGTTAGTTGATGTAGGTATGGAACAGGTTGCCACATAATTAACATGTGGCCGAGATGATACCATTGGTACAAAAGGACCATTTAAGGAAAATGTTTGACAAGGAGCCATATTTGGACCAGGAAATGAAAGTTGGTCAATGGTGACAATCTTGCCTCCCTGCGGGAAACAAATCACTCGAAAGAGTGTTGAAACAATAGCTCCCATGCCATAAACATAGTCATGCCCAAGAAGTAAATTGTAATCTAAAGGTCCTCGGACTACCATCACATTCAAATAAATGGTTTTTCATCCCAAAGTAATGGGTAATCGAGGGAGTATCCCTAATGGTCGATTGGTTCCACTGTTAAAGTCCAACAAATTCTTGGTAACAGACACAAGTGGTGGTGAACCAAGCGCTTTCCAAGCAGTTTAGGAAAGGATACTCACTGATGCACCTTCATCTATAATAGTTCCATATACAATCATTTTACAAACTTGTACTATGATCTGGAAAGGCACATAAGAAGGAAGGCGGGATCCTACCAATCGACTCCAATCAAAGGAAGTGACTAGACTACTTGGAGGGGGTACCATATAAATGGGAGAATTAACCCCTTCAGTTACGAGAATTGGAGGATTTTCCTCCTGTCTTGATGGAACAGGTGGATTGCCCCCAAGCTCGTTAGAATCTGATGTAACAAAAATAACTTGAGCGATATCATTTTCACTCTCTTCGGAAAAGGTACGATTTGCTAAAGGTGAAATCAGGTCAACTTTTTCCTCAACCTATTGATTTGGGTCGGGTATAGACTCATTGGATTCACTTTCAGAGAGAGTGGTTTTGACTGATGGTTGATTTTGGTCAGTCAGTTTATCAACTAGTGAAGGATTTAGGGAGAGTTTCCTGTAACCAGATGGAAGTCATTGCGGTGAAGCAGGACGGTTATCCAACACTTTCTTGGCTTCATCCAGATAGGGACAAAGGTGAATGGGGTGATTCCCTTCACATAGCCTACATGGAAACTTGACCTTCCCCTTCTATCCATGAACTTTACTATCACTAGATGATGGTGTGTTACCAACATCATCTCTAGAGGTTGATGACATGGGATGGTGTGAATGGGAAGAGATTCTTCCAAGATCTAAGGAATGTAAGGACAATTTCGATGAAAATGGTATCCCGCACAAATTATGCATGGATATCGAAATTTTTGTGGCTTAGCGAATGGTTTCTCATTAGTGGTTGAATTCAAAGTAATGACTGCTTGGTTGCCCCTCTGTTGAATTTGCTTCTTCTTCTTCTTCTTAGCCACCTGGTTACTAGTACCAATACTTCCATCAGGCAAAGAGGAAGAAGGGGAGGAAGAAATAGCTGAGGAAGAAGTCAAAGGGTCAACTCTAGGATCAACTGGAGGTTGATTTTGTCGAGTTGGAGGTGTACTCGATTGTAGAGAAATCATGACATTTTGAACGAAAGAGGTTGAAAACAGCCATACTGGTAGGCCAATGGTAAATCCCGGAAGGGACAATGTAGCCATATAAGGAGCACCAATATTTTCAAAAGAAGGAAAAGGACTAGGATTTCCATCAAAAGGGATTCCTTGATTGGTGGACTCCAGATTTTTCGCCATATGTTCCAACCTAAGATCAACTAAGGAGAAGGGATGTTATTCGCGATCAATTAATTTTAACGACACTTTAGATGCAACTTTTCTTCTTCAATTTTAAAGAGTTGAGAAAAAACTAAAGATGACTCTAGTCGCCTTCAATTTTTAATGAGCCTGAAAGGTGAAATGCTCAGATGGACCTTTTCATTTAAAGAGTTGAAAAGGAATGAAAGTGACTACTCTAGAGAATCTAGACAAGAGGGTTTACTAGACCAATTGAAAAACTCCAATATACACCTTGGTGGTAAATTGAAGAGAAATTATCAAGGACTTATGTATGAGAGTCAATCTTCCTAAATGTTGTGTTCAGTGCATGGCGATCAATAAGGTGGCAGACTCAGTTTCCTATGGATAAAGGATTCAAGCCTATTGTGGTCTCCGAATATATACATGATGATACGGTGAGCACAAGTCCGTTCTAGCACTTGTCATATCAAGGAGGAGGAATCACTCAACCTTCAATGAAAACAATAGCCACTAGTTTTAACGATGCCGGAACACGTCTCTAGCCTAGGCCTCTAACTGTGTTGCGTTAAATTCCAAATCATTGTTAAGTTAAATGATGTTAATTTTCAGTTGATATTGCTTAAAATTTTCCTTTGAAGGTTCACCATGTGATGTATGTTTGCAATTCCTAAAATGCAACTATCATGATAAACAAACTTTTGATTTAGTTTGAATGATGAACACCTTAGCTACCAAAGGATAGAGCAATAAGATCTTTGACAAAGAGTAAAGAGCACATCTAATGCAATTTACCTAGCTATTCCTATCAGGGATTTACAAAATTTAATATGAATAATGCAAAATGCATGTATTTCTTTTCATTTTCCCTTAATGTGAATGATACAGAAAGGAAAATTAATGCACAAACGATCAAAAATCTATTTGCGTAAAAGCGACAATTTACAACAATTTCTTTTAAACGAAAAGGAAGACTTTACTATAATTTCGATTTTAAAGAGATGAAGAAATACGACACTTTAAATGAAAAGAGAAATCATATGCACATATAAATCAATTGATCTTTAATGAATGAAGACTTTATGACAATTCAGAATTCGAAAGAGAAATGACTTTATGACACTTCTTTCGACAAAGATCAATCGAAAAGAAAAACAACTTTTGACTAAAGATTGCAAATGATAAAGTAATACATAAGAAACATTTAACAATGCTAGTCTAAGTGGGGCTGAATTAAGTGATGCAAGTAAGCTTCAGTGAAGAGACATTGTTCATATTCAACAAAACAACCAAAAGAATCTGAAAACAAGTCAAAAACTCTCAACTCTTAGCTCGGAAAAGAGTTCAGTCAATCATCGCACCTAGGCTTCACAGAAACTGATATGCATCGCACTTACTACACTTGGGAGGTGATATGCATATTGAGTCACAGTGGAAGACAGTGTGATGGTCTAGGGAGCATAACTGAAATGGGTTTTGGCTCAAATGTGGAGTTGTTTTCAATGCATTAAGTTGGGTTTTGATGAACAATGATATGCAAAGTATGATGGAATGTCTTGAGAGGTTACTGAGCTACCAAAAGCGCATCTAGATGTGATTGCAATTCAAATGTTTAATTTATAAACTAAACCAAAGATTGACTAAAGCAACATTCATCTACTATGCAATTGCAGAGCAAGAACAGTTCGAAGGCTACCTTGCTAACTTCAGACTCTGTTTATAGTTTATCAAATTGAACATAAAACAAACAATAACAATAAACAAACATTTTTTCATTCTCCAGTGGAGTCAGAAATTGTTTCTCGGAAAACTAGTATTTCTAAAGAATGCTAGCCCTCTACGTTTGGCAGCTACCCTAGAAACAACAACTTAAAGCAATTCAATGATTTTTCCTATGTGTAACAGATAAGAGAAAGATAATGGAACCAACCTGGAACTTCCGCTTAATACCTTGCCTGATCTCTCTATCCTTTGGTAGATCCTGCAACTCCTCCCCACAATTTACACGCTTGGAGAGTACCCGCACAAGTATAGTAACAAATAACAGTCAAAGCATCGTGATCTATTACAACATAAACATTACATAATCATATATATAATGAACAAATGATAGCATCCACAAATCATAACATTCACAACTGCACAATCATATGGGAGAAAACTTGAAGAGCTTTATTAATAGAAAGGATAATTACAACCTACTTGTCTGACCTAGCATCATCCTCCCAGCTTCAATCCTTCTTCACCTCATGAAATAGCAAGATCACACCAACAAGAATACAATATTCTCTCCTCAATTACAAACTATCATCACTTCCTTGCAATTCACAATCTTGCAGCCTCTAGATCTCTTGGATGAGGGATCCATTTATAGTTCTTTGTAAGGGTGTGAGTCATCTATGGGGTTTTATTAGTGTCATTCCACTTGTTACAATTGGTTCCACAAGAGAAGGGAATGGAGATGATTTCCTAAATCCCTTATTCATTCTTAGGTGAATTTAGAGAGGCAAGTGTCACGGGAGAAGTTTCTAAAAGATTCCATGAACAACCAATTGAAAAATGTCCTAGAAATTTGTCCATCCTTGCCCATCGCACCCTATAGAAGGCCTAAATAGTATGCATCTCACCCTAATAGTGTACCACTCAGTATGCATCACACTTTTCCAGTGGAGCTATTAGTATGGTTCAATTTAGGCAATTTTTGGATGGTTTCTCAAAAGGAACTTTTGGGGAATGATGTACTTAGATGACTATGCTCTTTAGAGTATGAAACAACACTTTTAGTGGTTGATGAGCCCTAATACATCAACATATAAGTTTTGGGTTGATGTGCCCAAATATGTCTATAACAGCTGTGGGTCTGGGTTATTTAACGAATGGCGTGATATCATATGAATGAAAACATAAAATCAAAACTTTGGTTATTCAAACTCTCGTCATCAATATGTTTCCTAATTTTTTGATCTTTAGGAAATAACCATTTCAACATCTCAAACTTTCACATTTCTACCTACCTTTCTATTCCTAACATTTTTACTTATCCTTTCAGAGTGTGTTTAAACTAGCAACCCAATATTTTCTTTTTATGAACAATCTATCTCTATACCTTATTCCCTCCATTGGCTTAGATTAAACTATTTAGCTAATATATTTTCTACCTATGAGAATTAATCTAAAACAAATCCAATTATGATGCAACTGTATAATTGGATAAAATAACCTAGTGTGGCATCTATACAAACTGCACACAGCTATTATTTTTAAAAATGAATTTAGAACAAAGTAGTGGCATTTAGATTTTCAATGCTTTCAAAGTTGATTTCTTTTTCTTTTCTATCTAACCTAACATTTTATTTTTCCTTCATTTTTTAGGGCATCTACCCTAGCATTTTCTTTGATATGGACATATTTATCACAATATTTTCCTAACATTTTTATTCAATATTATTTTTGTCCACATCCTATCCTAACATTTTGTAAATATTTTCATTTTTTGTCTAATTTATTCTAACTTATCAAAACCAAAAAATGCTACAACACATTCTAAGTCCTTGATGTGGAAGTTCCTGAATCTGCAAATCTCTTCTCACCTCCATAAAATTTTCCTTTTCCTTATGCAACTCAAATCGAGCATCTTTGTTAGTAGCCTTGTGTACCATATATTTTCTTCTAGTTGTTTTCCTATGCCTTTATCTTCCCTGACAGCTATACCACTTCCTGTAACTATATTAACATTGGGCACATCTTTCCACAGTAATGATCTCATCATCTGGATGTTCTAAGTGGGTTGCTAGCTCTTCTTCTATTGCATCTTTGCAATGAGTACGAGACAATCTTCTATAACATGGGAAAACCATCAACAATATTGACAAGAGGGGTGTGTCAGGTTCTAACAATCTCATGCAAAGTGGCTTGGTTCCCCACAATTGTAACAAATAATATATCCATGACATCTTCTAACTCCTCCCCCTCGTCCTCTTCGTCATCCCTAGAATCCTCTATGTGTTGTAGGTGCAGCTTGATTCTGCTGCAGATGTGTCTCAACATGTACTCTATATGTCAAAGTTTTGTCCATGATTAAATCATAGCTTCATAAATTGCACTCATCATGGCCTATAGACTTATAAAAATTGTAGAACAATTGTTGGGGAGTCTGTACAAACTTTTGTAAAAAATGGAAATAGTCTATCATATTTTTCCTGTTATTTGGTAGATAACGCGCCATGGCACCACACGAGTGATGAACCTAGAAGTATTTTCTAGCTTCATGGGGGATAGGACCTTCCCCAATTAGATAGTTCTAATACACTAAGAAATAATCCTTGTCGTGACCATTCCCCTTGCACTTTAAGCACCATACTTCTATGTGGGTCTCATTTTGGACCTCCTTCCCATTTTTGAGACCCTACAACTCCATATGAAAGCTAGCCAACTATGAATGAATCTGTTACACTACCATATTTTTATCATGAATAGGTGAAGCCTACAACTTCATAGAAATTTTCACTGCTTCGGCCTACAATCCGACCTTCTAATGTGACAATGATAATCTCAAATGAGGTAATAGTGAAGCAATATACCAATCCTTATGTTGCTCATCCGAGATCTACAAATTAGCTTGTTGTAGTATACATTTAAACCTTTGATCAAAACCCCATGTAGATTCATTCACCTTCTTCTTAATTTCTTTGACCTTAGTTACAAACTGGGCCTAAGACATAGGCTTTCGAAATTAATTATTCAATGCATATTTTGTGTCTTTCAATGACGCAACTGGATGAGCCGTATAATACTTAATATAACAACACAATGCCCTATCTTGCAATGTTGTGACTAGCTGCACTTTGTTCAAATCATCATCTGTTATATGTTGTGACTTCCACGCATTCTATGCTACAATCCATAATTTTTTAGAGTCTTTTTCCCCCAGGCACTTTAATATAGGCATCTTCATAGCATTCACCATACTGAATAGTGGAGTTGGAGGTGGAGGTGTAGGTGTGTGACGTGGAGGTGATTGCAGAGGTGGAGTGGATGGATGTGGTATTCCCGCAATACCCTGATCTATCATCTACATTGCACCTTGAGGTATTTTTAGACTATTACTTTCTTTGTTGCTATCAGATTCTCCCAACAATGGACTATACTCAGCACTTGAGTCTAGATCTCTCTAGAATGGTCTCTCACTTCGCATAGCTCCCATCGAGTCTTGTTTAAACATAAATTTAATGGCATACACCATTTCTTACATAATACCATTTCAATCCAAATTTTTAGATACTTTAGAGAATTACCTCTTGGTCTTTCGAAAAATTGGCATTCAACTTCACTGTAACTGATAGACGTCTCAATCACAAACTTTGTAATAAATCCACCCAAAATACCATTGATCCAATAACCGATCACCTTCGCAATTTTGTTTTCTGATCTTTCCAGGTGCTTCACTAACTTTGGAGTCCACATAATAGGGTTATCCAACTTCCAAGTACCTTGACCATATGAGAATTTGGCCAACCATTCATATAATTCACATGGAAAAGAGCAGAAGGAAATTTAGTGTTGTTCTATCTACACTTACCTCTGCAGCCACTCTTCTTTTGACAAGCGTGGATTCATTTTTTCTTGAGCTGCAAACTTGTGAAACTTCTGATTGATCCACTTTTCAATCTCCTTCTTAGTGAATATCCACTTATGACACATCACATGTTCCTCAGATTGATCTTGGTTCCAACAACAGAACCATGTGTTGGCTTGAGTGGGCTTCGGCCTAGGTTCAGAGTTAGTTGTGCTAACAAACAAAACCTTACACTACTGACCCTTTTGACAACGACCCACGTAGTGCAGGCTGCAGTCTCACCAAAGTCATTATTGGGGGATGCTAGAACCAAGTTTCTGCATCCAAAGGACTATTTGATGTGTTTCTATCAAACTTAGGGCTTTTCTCAACCTTCACAAACCCTAACCCTTAAAACCCAGAAATTGCAACAATTAACAGTTAGCAAGTTTATGCCCTTTTCCGATTACACTAAATGTTGAGAAATGGCAACAAGAAATTCTAGTTTAATTTTTCCTTGAATTGAACTATGAATTAAAATATAATTATTTTCTCATAGCAATTTGAAAATAATGAATTAAGTTTAATTAGCTTAATTAATTTAGGAAATTCGAATTCGAAGTCTTTTAGAAGACATGTAGATGTTCTGCCTAACTTATAGCAGTTAAAGATGAGTTATGAAAGAGTTGTAATTAGTTAACTCAGTTTATTGAGTTACGTCCAGTGTAATTAGTTCCAATTAGTTTCAGGAACTAATAGTGAGTAAACAGTCAATTGGGACACTAGTGACCTAATTAGTGCTACTCTAGTTAACTGAAGATTCCACCATTAGAAGCTCATGCATGTCAGCTCTAAGAAAGACCCAATTGAGACTAGAGCACAGGGACAGTCTACTAATTATTTTAGATTTTTCTAAATTGCACTGATAGTGCATGCAATCAGGAATTGGTCCTTGAGGGATTGTGCTATTTTTAGAGGCTTTATTTACCTTTAAATACAAGCTATCCTTCATAGGAATTACATATTGGAATAGAGACTTGGAGAGCTTGTGAATTGGATAAGCTTTAGCCTTGAGCTTTCTTATGAGTTGGAGATTGAATTTGCTGAGTGCTAGGATTGTTCTAGAGAGAACAAGCATTGTAATTTCATCTTGATTTTACGGATTAATACAAAATAGATAATGGGGTTTTGAGTTGTGGATTTCCCCAGATATTTATTGTGTTATGTGCCTTTGATTATCTCCCTCTATTTATTATTGTTTGCTCGATGTTTATGGGATTCTGCTATAAATAGTAGAAGTAGATTCTCATCTCTTCCTTTAGAAAATTGCATTAGCTTGTGAATATACAGGATTTTCTACATGGTATCGGAGCAAGATTGTTTTTTGGGCAAAGAGTTTTCGGAGAAGTTCTGAGAATTTATGTGCAACATTTTCAGAAACAAATTTTATATTTGGATTTCATGGGAAATGATACCCAAATTCAAAAAAAAAAAAAGCCAAATCGAAGTTCAGATAAGGGAGATATTGTTGATTTAAAATTGTCTCTCTAGATGAGATTTCGAAGTCTTGAGTTTCTAGGTTATAGGTGAAAGTAGAATATGCATTGATAATTCAGGATCGACATATGGCATTCCATGGGTCGAGGCTTGAGTATGCCTTGGAAGGAAGCTCGAATTTTATAGCCTAGAGGGACAGGATGGAAGTTGTGCTCGAAGATAATGGCTTGAAGGAATTCATTTATCAAGAAGTCCCCAATACAATAGCTACAGATGAATAGAACTTGGTCAAATGGAAGAAGTGTGTGGTGAAGGGAAGGTGGATAATCCTTAATGCAGTTTGAGACCATATTGTCTCGAATCTCCATGTCTAGGAAGCTTTGCATGTTATGTGGAAAATATTGACAGACTTGTATCAGAATAGAAGTCATCAAAGGAAGTTGTTACTAAAGGAGAAAATTCGTAAAATCAGGATGGAGAAAGATTCCAAATTACTTGACCAAGTTCACTCAATGTTGGGATGAACTTGGAAGTGTTGGAATCATGGTTTTTGATGAGGATATGGTTAGCCTTGCTCCTCTTAGACTCCCAAAGAGTTGGCATAGTTATCAGGTCTCTGTCAATGGTCAAGAGAAGTTTCCAGATTGGGAACGACTATGGTTGGATTTGATACAAGATGAGATCAGGAGGAACACCAGGGATGGCTCTTCATCAAATACTAATGATGAAGAGAATTGTGCCTTAACGATTAAGGAAAGGAAGGGGGAAGGCAAAATTTCTTGTTCCAAATTAGATTCTTATCATGGAGGTAAGAAGAAGGACACAACGAAAGTTAAGTTCTTTCATTGCCACAAGATGGATCACTTTGCTACAAATTTTCCATTGAAGAAATCTAAGGAGAAGTCCTCAGGAGGAGTGGCAGGTGAGGCTTTGGCCTCCCAATTCGAATTACACTTTTCCCTCATTGCATACATGGTGTCTTCAATGATGGGAAGTTTTTGGTACTTAGACAGTGGAGCTTCTTTCCACATGATTGGTGACAAAGTGTTATTCAGTGAACTAGAGGAGAAACATCTCAAGATGCATATCGATATGGGTGATGACGGTAAGTATAATGTTAATGGTGTGGGCACTATTACTTTTTAGAGGGAGCATGCAGCTCCACTCACCTTGAATGAGCCAAATGGATCCTAGAAACCTCTAATTCTTCACATAGTTAAAAACTATCGCATAAAGAAAACCTTTAAAGAAAGGCTAATTACACTATCGGGAGTGAAAAACATAGAGAAAATGAGAAGAACGGAGCCAGAGGTCAAAGGAACAATACACTGGAGTTGCTGGATCTGGCCGATCAATGGTCTAGATCTAATCAGCATATCGCATTTTGCAATGGCGGGTGGATTCTATCAAAGGTGGCGTTATGGGAAGTGCGATAGTGATCAATGCGATTAAATGAGAGCTGCTGATCTATGCACCCAGATCAACAGTCTAGATTCAATTGCATTATCGCATCGCTAATCTACATATATATATATATATATATATATATATGGGCTTAACCAAAGTGACGTAAAGGAGCAGGACAGATAACAAATGCAACTGCGATAGGCAGACCCGATAAAATTATGAATGATATTTGATATATTCTGAGATCCAGAAATAGGGCTTTTTCTATGTAAATTCGCATTTTCGTGAAATAAACGAAAACCAAAGAAAATGTGAATAAAGCGATAAACTAGACCTGAAAGGGTTTATACACGTAGATATATATGTTTTGAGTTTAGAAACAAGCAAGATTTCAGGCGGGCCATAGGTGGTAAGTGGTTTTGGTCGGGCTCCACCTGAGCCCATATACTGGCTTCCACGTGGCTAGGCATTGAGGAGAGAAACCCACACTTTTCGGGCAGTTAACCCCTGTACGCGTGAGCCACCTAAAATGAATCTCAACTGTTGGATCAAGATCACTCAGATTAACATTACAAATGAGATAAGCGATATAAAGGTGGACCCAATAGGAGTATAGAATGGATTTAAGGATATTTGAAGTCCGATAAATGATAGTTTGGCGAATTTTCCTGTGTTTTTGGTGTATTTCTCTGTGAAAATAGAGAACGCTATTTTTGGGGATTTCAAAGGCCCGATGGTCCCTTCCGTTATAGAACAGGTAGCCACCTTCCCTAAATATATTATGCCATGATTACTAACACTCAGAAGGGGATTCGAGCAGACAGAAGCCAGGAGCCAGAGAGCTCGAGAAGAGGAAACAAATAGACAGTGCCAACTGGCTTAAAAGCCACAAAGGATTGAAGACAGGGACAAGCAGTGCTAAGACAAAGAGCAAATAGAGACAAAGAGTTAGTGAGGACAGTCTTTGTACTCAGAAAGACTTGGGGGATCTAAGTAAAGCCTTGTTATTTTGTATCTGTTGCATGATACTCAAATTAAGCTCACTTTTGTAAAACTCTATTTTCGAAGACATAATAGAGAGGTCACCACTGAAGGCTAGACCAGGAGATGTAGCCCAGGAGTGTTGGGTGAACTCCATGATTATCTTGCTGTGTTATGTGTGTGTGTCTATTATGTTTCTTTAATTGCTTCGTTGTCTATGTTATTCACAATCTTGTTGATCCATTGCACTAAATAAAATAGGTAAATCCATTCACATGAGTCTGTAATGCCTTAATAATTGTCTAAGATCTCAATATCAGATCAAGTGGTATCAGAGCTTTAGGTTTGCTAAGGTTAAACAAGCTTGTGCTGGATTACTGAATGCTAACTAGGTCAAAGCTCAAAATAGGAGAAGGAGAACGTGTTAAGGCTAATTCAAAAATTGGAAGAGTCTATCCTAGGAGGAGGATGGTAGAACAAAACTCATCGGAATCAGAATCTTAGTTCATGGATAGTTTTATGACCATGAGAGCCATGGTGGAAGAGATGTATCGAGAATTTAAGAAAGGCCATGGTGACTCTTAGTTCATCACCATGCTCATCATTTTCTTCACATAAACCTAGCCCTAAAAAAAATAAAAAAATTGTTGTGATTAAATTAGATGTGAAATTTGATTTAGCAATTTATGATGATGAATTAAATGCAGAGAAGCTAGATAACTAGATTAGACAGATTGATGTGTATTGCAAGGTGTAGAACATTAATTTAGAAAGGAGAAATATTTATCTAGCTAGCCTTAACCTTGGAGGAACTGCCCTAGTGTGGTGGGAAGGCAAGACATGAGTTGATTTGAAGAAGCATGGTAAAATTCTTTCTACCTAAAATGAATTTGTTTCTACCATTAAAAAAAAATTCTATCCACTCGCTTATTTGCAACAAACAATGATGTGTTGGCAAACTCTTCGCTAACTAAAGGGCCAAAGTGTACAAAGATATACCCAGGAATTTAGAAAAAGAGCTTTAACTCTAGACATTTCTCTAGACTCTCCTGAAACTTTGTTGAAGTATATAGGTGGTCTACATAGCTATTTGAGGCACACCATTCTCATGTTTAATTCCACTAGCCTAGATGATGTATCAGTTTAGGCTACACATCTAGAGGCTAGAGGCAAGAGTGTGAACCCAGAGATTGGGTGATCATCAAAACCATCTGCAAGCAAGAACAAGGAGAAGAAGAAGCAAAAATGGAAGGAGAGGAAGACAAACATTGTACAAAAAGAGAAACATTCATGCATTCACTACAAGAAGGATGGGCACGATGATGAACACTATTGGTCTTTTCATCTGAAGCTGAAACCCAAGAAGTTCGGTAGTAAAAAGAGGAAGACTACTGCTGCTATCCAGAAATATTTGGGGTCAAACTCGGGTGATGAAACAATAGTCATAGCCATAGGTATAAAAGGTAAAAATTCTGAAGCATCTATAAGTAATTCTGGACAATCTATTGATAATGAAGATAATGAGAGGAAAAGACATGAGATTTTTTATATTAGATTTATTTCCAAGCATCAAAAGATTGATACCTTATTTGATAGTGGTTCACAAGTAAACTTGATTTTTGAAACAATTGTAAAGAAGTTGGGCTTATTAACAACACCTCACAAGAAGCCATATTCATTGGGTTGGGTATGTGATAAATCAAAGCTACAAGTGACTAGACAATGTAAACTTAGGTTTGCTATTTGGCCAACTTTTGTAGATGAGGTTGAGTTAGATATAGTTCCCTTGGATATATGTGGTATTGTTATAGGAAGTCCTTACTTGTATAATAGAAAAGCCATTTTATATAGAACTGAAAATAAGTATCAACTCACAAAAGATGGAATAGAATATATTGTAAGAGCTCATCAGCTAAAAAATAACTACACTCTCATAAACTCGGGGCAGATGAAAAGAATTGTAAACTCATGCAAGCAATTTTTACTAATGGTTTTAAAGGAAAAGACCCCTGATAAAACCAATGCATTTGAAGGCTATGATGCTAAAAAGAAAGCTGATTTAGATAAAGTTGTTTCAGAATATGATATCCTATTTCAAAAACCTAAAGGTCTACCACCCAAAAGGGAAATAGTACATGATATTCATTTGCAGCAAGATGCCCCATTACCTAACATCGGAATGTACAGGTTATCCACTTTAGAGAATGCAGAGATCAGGAAGTAGGTACAGGACCTACTCGATAAAGGGTTCATTAGACCAAGCACATCACCATGTGGATCTCCAATTGTGTTGGTGAGAAAGAAAGATGGTTCATGGAGGATGTGCATTGATTACAAAGCACTGAATAAAATAACGATCAAGAATTATTATCCTCTCCCTTGCATTGATGATCTATTAGATTAGCTGAAAGAAGCTTTTTACATTTCCAAGTTGGACTTGCTTAGTGGCTATCATTAAGTTAGAGTAGTAGAACAAGGTGCATGGATGATTGCTTTCAAAACAAAGCAAAGGCTATATGAACGGCTAGTTATGCCTTTTGGCTTAACTAATGCTCCTACCACTTTCATGAGAGTTATGAATGATATACTTAGAACTTTTATTGATGATTTTGTAATCATATATTTAGATGGCATTCTTGTTTTTAGTAAAACATGGGAAGAACATTTGAAGCATGTGAAGCAAACTCTAGATGTTTTGAAAAGAGAAAATCTCTATGTGAAATTATCAAAATGTGAATTTGGCAAAACATCTTTAAATTATTTGGGTCATATTGTAGGGAGTGGTGAATTGAAGATAAATCTCTCTAAGGTTGAATTCATTGTGAACTAACCTAAACCCAAATCTACTATGGAAGTTAGGAGTTTCCTAGGAGCAGCACAATATTGGAGAAAGTTTATTGCTAAATTTTCCTTGATTGCAACTCCCTTACATGCTTTGACAGGATTGAACAAGGTGTTTCAGTGGGGAGGAAAACAGCAGAAAGCCTTCGACACCTTGAAAGAAAAAATTAGTACAACACCGATACTATCATTTCCAGATCTTCAAAGACCATTTGAGATTGAAACAGATGTCAGTGACTATGCCATGGGAGAAGTGTTGATGCAACATGGTAAACGCATATGTTATCATTCCGAGACATTTAATTCTGAAGTAGTTAATTACCCCACATATGATAAAGAACTGTATGCATTAGTACAAAGTGTGAAAAAGTGGAAGCATTACCTATTGGGAAAAGAAACAATTATGCATACAGATCATCAACCACCTCAGTATTTGCACTCACAAACCAAATTGCAACAATCAAGACACTATAGGTGGATGGGGTTTCTACAACATTTTCATCTTGTCATCAGATATAAGAAAGGCATACACAATAAGGTTGCAGCTATGTTATTCAGATCAATCATAAATGCATCTACTATACTCAAGCATAACTCAGTATTGCATGAAAGCTATGTTGAACAATATGCTGAAGATGTAGATTTTAAAGATGTGTATGCAACTTTACGTCACGGAAAACAAGTAGAAGAATTGGATTATCATGTTAAAGACCAAATCTTATATCATTTGGGAGAGCTATGCATTCCTGAAACAGAAAGAGTTAACATAATCCGAGAATCACATACTTCTCTAATATCAGGGCATTTTGGTGTAAGTAAAACAATTGCATAGCTGCAAATGTTTTGTGATTGGCCAAGAATGCATGAAACGATTTCTAGATATATTAAAGCATGTACCATGTGTGCTAAAAGCAAGCCCAATAATAGGAAACTAGGCTTGTACACTCCAATTCCAGTTCCTTCTCATCCTTGGGAAAGTGTTTCCATGGACTTTGTTGGGGGATTACCAAAATCTAGAAAAGGTCATGATTATTTATATGTTATTGTGGTCAGGTTTAGAAAAATGTGTATTTTAATACCTTGCAACAAGCAGATTATAGCTGAACAAACAACCAAGTTGTTCTTTCAACATGTATGGGTTCATTTTGGGTTACCCACTTCTATTGTATCTGATCAAGATTTCCATTTTGTTGGGAAGTTTTGGTCAAGTCTATGGGAGTTGATGGACACCAGATTGAATAAGAGCACAACATTTCATTGACAAACAAATGGCCAAATAGAGGTGGTCAACATGATAGTGATCCAATTTCTCAGGGGCTATTTACAGTAAGCATCCCAAGCTTTGGGATGAACATTTATGTTATGTGCAACATGCTTACAGTTGTGCTAAACACTCTTCTACATAGAGATCTCCTTTTGAGACTTGTTTTGGTTTTATACCAAGGTCTCCCTTGGATTTTGTCTTTAGTAAATACATAGCAGTTGATGGACACAATGATGTGGACAAAGCAACGAAGTTCATTGAATAGATCTAAGAAATTCACCAGGCAGTGTAGGAACAACTGGAGAGAATTCAGGCCAAGTACAAGGAAATGCATGATAAGCATCAAATTGAGCATAGCTTCCAAGTTGGTGATCAAGTCTAGTTGTACATCAGCAAAGATAGAATGCAAGGTGAAGGTAAGAAGTTGAAGCCAATAAGGTATGGGCCTTTCAAGATACTTGAGAAAATTGATGAAAACACTTTTCACCTTGATTTGCCAGCTTACCTACACATCTATCCAGTAGTTAATGCAGAGAATTTGAGACTATTTGAACCCTCATTGATTGAAGATCCCAAAGAGAAAAGTCAGTTGCCTTCTATTGATGATTTGTTTCATGAATATCTCAATGAGTTGCAAGAAGATACAGTTCTAGATAGGAAGGTGAGAACTACACACAGAGGGGATATTGAATACCTCAGGATCGGACTGAAAGGTTCAAAGCCAAGCAGTGGAAGATGGATAGGGATTGGACAAGTGAGGAATTTGTATCCTCATTTGATTAATGCTTAAAACCAAATTTTGGTGGTCCAAAAGCGTTTTCAATGGGAAGGTCTGACCCAAATGGATCCTAAAAACCTCTAAGTATTCACACAATTAAAAACTATCGCATAAAGAAAACCTTTAAAAAAAGGCGGATTACACTATCAAGCATGAAAAGCATAGAGAAAATGACAAAAACAGAGCCTATCGGAGGTCAAAGGAACAATGCACCGGAGCCATTGAATCTGGTTAATCAATAGTCTAGATTCAATCGCATTATTGCATCGCTAATATCTATATATATATCTATATCTATATTTATATATATATATATATATATATATATATATATATATATATATATATATATAATATATATATATATATATATATATATACAAATGGACTTCATTACAGCTCGGAGGATCAACGATATGTGATTGCAATATCACAATATCACATCAGAGCTACACAAAGGAGTGGGGCCAATAACAAATGTGACTGTGATAGCTGGACCTCACAAAATTATGAATGATATTTGATATATTTTGAGATCTGGAAACAAATATTTTTCTATGTAAATTCATGTTTTTGTTAAATAAACAAAAACCAAAGAAAATGTGAATAAAGTGATAAACCGGGCCCGAAAGGGCTTATACATGCAGAAATATATGTTTTGAGTTCCAAAACAAGTAGGATTTTGGGCAGGCCATAATCGGTAAGTGGTTTTGGTTGGGCTCCACCCGAGCCCATACACTGGCTGCCACGTGACTAGGTGTCAGAGAGATAAAACCACCATTTTTGGGCAGTTAACCCTCGTACGCATGAGTTGCCCGAAATGAATCTCAACCGTTGGATCAAGATCACTCAGATCAATGGTGGAGATGTGATAAGCGATATAAAGGTAGACCCGATGAGAGCATAGAGTGAATTGAAGGATATTTAAAGTTTGATAAACGAAAGTTTGGCTAATTTTCCTATGTTTTTAGTGTATTTCTCTACGTAAATAGAGAACACTATTTTTGGGGATTTCAAAGGCTCGATGGTCCCTTCCATTGCAAAACAGGTGGTCGCCTTCCCTGAAGACATTATGCCATGATTACTAATTCTCAGAAAGGGATTCGAGTGGACAGAGTTCGGGAGCCAGAGAGCCCAATAAGAGTAAACGAACAGATAGTGCCAATTGGTTTAAATGTCATAGAGGTGTTAAGGGATAAAGTCCCCTAGGCTTTGGGTTAGAACCTTAGTAGAGTAGGAGTAATCCACAACAAGAAACAAGTAAATAACTCAGAAAAAATACTTAAATGAGCAAACTGTGCGAGGATGTACATACCCCGGGATCCTTCGTTCGGGTAGTTCTAACCAGGGTTCAAACCCTCTACAACTCCTCACAATCTTTAAACCTACAAAAAAACCAATTCAAAGACATACAGTAGCATATAGATAAAACATTATAATGAAATCATCTTTATAGCATATAAGTAAATGGTTAGTTATACATTGAAATACTCATTCATACATAAACCATAACAATAACATCATATCCGTGAACAAAGTTGATATCAGGAACAAGATAGTGTTTCTTTTATTGCAGATAACTATAATCAAAAAATAGAAAGAGTTCACTTGAGTCTTCCTCTTCCGTCTCCAAGCGAAACCATCCTCCAGGTCCGTCCAGTCCCAGTCTTCAAAAGGCTCCTTCCATAACCAACACAAGGATATCTCCCACAAGTGAAAGGGTATCAACTCTCAAGGAAACAAGGGTTTTCTGAACTTGGGGAAGTGCTTGTAGCACATGGATCCTCAGACATGATCAGGGGATAATCTCAGCAAAGTAATTCTCTATCTTCTCTCCTTCTTAAGGCCTTCCCATTGAAGTCTTTTTATACCTCTCCCAAAATAGGTTTTTAGTTGGGAAATAGTTGGGAACAGTTGGGCCACGGGCACTAATAGGTAATCAACAGGTAAAACCCGTGATCTTCGCCCATAGTTAAGGAAATTTATTTATTTTAAGTTTTTTAACACATATACATAGTTTGGGTATAGACTGACCTATGCATACACGCATTTAATACAGGGAAAAGTCACGTATATGGAGTAAAACACTATTTTTTGAATATTTGGACCAAGTCTGGAAAGAGGGGTTGCCCTAGACCATAAACCAAGCATCAAAAATACATAAGGTGGTATTTGGAGCTATAACAGATGCCCCCTAATATATGAGATTAGAAGGTGAACATGATGGCTGAAATGTATTAAGTATAAGGAAAGGAAACCTATCAAAAACCAAGAAGGACTTCACCAGATTTCAGCCTGCCAATCCAACAAAAGAAGATTAGAAAGAAACAACTGTTTGAGGTGGGCATACCCATGCTCAAAGAAGGTAAAGCATGTTTACATATCAAGTACGAGCGGATCCATTATGTATACAAGTATAAGGAACTGAAAGTACATAATGGATGATCTAATCACGATCGAATAAGTACATGTCTGAATATCACATATAAGAAGATGATCAATCAAGCTGAAAGATGAAGTTGAGCACTGATGTCAAAAAACTTATCCCAATAGTACCAAATGAACATGATGGAATAATATGGTACTACATCGCAACTCAGATGCCAAGATATAAGATTTTGCTGTGAAGGACTACAACACATAACATGGAATGGTGTCAACTAGAAGCAACGGGAGGAACTGTCAAGTGAACCAAACAATGCTAATGCAACCTGAGGTCTTCATCGACTGTCATGGTACATTTATACACAATGGGAATAAATGATCTGAAGTCGAACATGTGATAAATCGTTTGATTATCAGTCATTGATATATACCATTAACAAATGTGAGACTACTCACCGGTAATGATAATGAGGTTCAAGGTACCTAGTACAATCTAACAAGTGCAAGTAGATGAGCCGAAGTCGAACACTTGTAATAATCTATCAATTAATAGACAATGATGGTTTCCCACTGTCGATAGTGAAGGATCTGTCACTGATGTTTGCAAACCTCAAGGTATTGCCAAATAGACTCTAAACCTTTTCCCCAGAGTAATGAGTCGTAGTCGATAGGGAAAGATCTGCTAGAAGGAAGGTAATAAGGCATCCTTCGTCAATATAGCATGAGTGTAGCCTATAGGCCAATAATGTGGAAGGAATTGGATGAGAAAAGAGGAAGTAACCCAACCGAAGCATGTCTCTAGCATACATAAGATCTAGCTAGCGCATGATAGAAACGCTCTGAACCAACCAATAATGAAAGCTGACACAAAGATAAGGAATCCACTAATAGGGTCAAATGGAAACCAAGGCACTGCACAAATCCCAATGTGTGATAATGTAAGTTGATGTTGAACACAAGGGAAACCACTCAGTCAAAGACCCATGTGTTGAGTGATAAAAGGTGTCTTTTTAACTCCTAATTATCTTCACATTAATTGTCAACGCATGGACGATTTGTTATTTCAAGAGTGTACTCAGTCTGAGGTGGCTATTTACTCAAGAGTAATGTTTTGTCATATAGTGCTTTAAAATTCAAAAGATAAATGAATGTTGGAAACAAAACCTAATTGGAGCAGCAAGAAACTGAAATGTTCTGAACTAAATCATCATTTAGAAAACTACAACAATTTATGAGTCAAGGATGTAGTAGTGATAACTCTTTCTTTTGTCAACTAATATAAATGAAATCAAACATAAAAAGGATCCACAATCTAAGAACTTAGACAACTATAGTTAATGTTCTTTACAATTGTTGATTTTTCAATCCACACTAAAGCAAATAACTGGAAATGGCAATTCAATTGGAAATGCTTACTAAAACACACTTGATGTAATATCAATTAAAAGATGAAATCAAATCCTTGTAGAAAAGAATAGTGACTAAGTCTATTGAAAAACTAAACAACAAAGCTTAACTTACATAAATGAAATATTAATGGAAAGGAACATTAATGCTAAATTATTAGAATTGAACAATAATTTTAAATATAACTGAACAACAGAGCTAATTAAATAGAAATAACAACAATTGCAAATGTAACTGAATCAACGGTCTTAATCTAGCAGAATGAACAAGAATCACAGTTATAAATGAAGAACGATCATAGTTATAAATGAACAACAGAATCTGAAATGGACAGTGAAGTATTATATCAGAATTAACAACATGATATTTTAAGTTATAAATAATAATCTTGCTATCAACGCAATCCAATCACGATTCTGATATAACATGGTGATTCAGCTAAATGTTTAGAAACAGAAGATGACTGAATAAAACAAATTAAAGAAAAGGAAATCTAGCCATCACATGTAACTGTAAAATAATGATACAAGAAGAAAGTGGATTCACCAGGGCCGGGCCCTTAGCTACTAGTGAAGCACTGCTAGATTACTTTAGAAGATGCGAAGGAACTGCAACTGTTTTTATATGTTAATCATTGCATAAACATTACAGTATTTTCGTTCTCTGCTTCAGCAATGAGAGTCAACAATAACAGTTACAATTTCTTAATAGTAATTCTTTCATTCCTCCTATCCTACCACATTTATCTCTAATGTAACAATTCATCTAATTCTCTTTCTAATCATCCATCATGAATCATGAATCATGAATCCCCTTCTTTGATCTCTGTTTTCATTTAAATATAGAGAGAGTAGAGAGAAGTTACAACAGAGAAGATTACAATATGATTATCATTACAAAATTCGATTTCTCACAGCAAATTGATAAACAAGATCCCATCTGGAATATATTTTCATCAATCATTCAACAGGAACAGGTCTAATTTGGCATTGCAGCTGAGATATTTTGGAAAGTGGTCGCAATAATGAATCTGAGAAAAACATCTTTAGAAAATCTTTCGTTTCTCTTAGTACGAACCGAATTTGGGAAAACTGCTAATAGAGAAACTAATTTGATCCGTTCTAGACAAAACCCATGTTTTGGATTTTCCAAATTCTTCTCCATTTTCCCAAAATTTCCAATGAAAATTTGTCACCTCTTATTCCAGCGAATTTCTGAGTTGACACATTTAATGATGAGCTGGAGATCAAATCTTCAATCTAGAAAATATTTTGGAGGCTAAAAATGGTGAGTAATGTTACAAACAATTTATTAATAAATGATCATTGGTAGAATCATGCATAATCATCAATTTATTAAAAATAAACGAGAATAAATAATATTTATCTATAAGAGCATAAATAATTATAAAATGAAATTATATGATAAATCATGATAAATGACATGATAGAAAAGAGTAGAAATGGGTGGAATAGGTATTAAAAACTAATAATAATAATGATATATTAATAGCCCAACATACCCCCAAATTGAATATATTGCATGTCCTCATGCAACCCAAAGACAAAACCCATGCGTTAACCAAGCAATAAAAAATTTCTTCATTCCAACTCATGAAATGGATAGAACAAATGAATTCTTCCTCAATTAATGAATATTCAATTTTAGCAATCTTGATGAAGGTGTAACAATTTTTACATTGACGTTCAAGTTATGTGTATATGAAGTTGTAGAAAAATATCATATAAGTAACAACAAACTTCATTAACTATTTTCTCAAAAACTACAAACTAGATTTTGTTAAAATTTTGCAAGTAGATTTCTACTATATTAATGCTTCTAAGATCTAAAAATCAGATCGTTTTGATGCACGGATCATGAGATATAAAAACATGGCTATAGGTGATGGTGCATGATTTCCAAAATTTTATGAACTAATTTAACTTGAAATTATCTAGGTTTGTGTATTTTAATGATACGTATGTGTTTTCCAGAGATCATAAGAATTGAGTTCATAGTTTTAAAAATATTATGGAAATCAATTTCTGCACTGTATAAAAATGAAATTATATGCCTTAAACGAGAAATAAAATAGAAAATGTCCATCTTGCATAGCAATGCCTCCCCAAAACTGAAGAATTAGCATGTCCTCATGCAATGCTAGAAAACAAATTGAGGTGGGCACTACCATCTGTTGAAATCTATGCTTGGTGTAAAACAACATGGAATAAGGGAGGTGTTGAGAATGAATAAGAATATCAATGGATGGTAAAGAATATTAATGACATGGTCATAAAAAATAAATGAATGAAAGAAACACTCCCCCAAACTGAAAGATGATATACCGCTGAAAAATGAGAAGTGGTAAAGATGTGGAATGAAGGATGATAAATAATGCTCAAAATGGATTTTCATGAAATTCTCCTAAATTCGTAATAAATCAAAAAATTATGCTATTTTACCTCAAGTTTTACCTCCAAAAAGAAAAATGTTGAATGACGTGTATGGACTAGCATTTTTTGAAGCTAATGTAGGCATAGTTGATGTGGAAAGTAATGCAAAAGGTGGAATCCATGCAAGCACATCATGCCTAAATAATTGTGTGTGTGTGTGAGTTGCTCAAGCCTCTTATGTTAGTTGCAATAGTGTGATCATGCTGTGAATAGAGTTTCACCCCCATACTTATTATTCTCCTGTAAACAAATCATTATTTTGCATACAATGTTCTTGAATCTACAGTGTTAGTTTTGAATAGCAACAGATAAAATGCATGCAAACATTTCAATTAGAAAAACTTTTGTATACATGCAATCTAATATTTTGTCAAATCAACAAGTTATGGTAGATTGTAGTAATCATATGACATGCTATCCCATAATGCATGCATTCCCCCTCCAATTGGAAAAGGGATTCCATGACCATAAAGCCTATGGAAGGTGTTATGTTGATGGAAAGACAAGGGAATGAACAATACAGTAGTAAATGAAGCATAGTACACTTATCAATAATAGGACGGCAAGATGTATGGTTATAATGAGAGAAGAGTGTGTAAACATAGTTATGAATAAGAGATAGAATGCTTTGGATTGGTGATAAGTTATGCAAAAAAGAAAAAGGATAGTAATATTCCAAAAAGATGCTTTGCTGACGGTATTCTAGCTGAAAATGATGTGATTGATCATAAAAAAATTCTCATGCATAAAGGTTCAAAACAAGGAAAATTAAGGAAATAACTTCTCTGATAAAAAAAAGAAAATAAGAAAAGGGTATTATAGTAATAATTATCGATAAGATATAAATTCAATACCATAAGCAGAGCTTCTGCTGCCAGCAGGCGTCCATAGCCTTGATAGGGTTGCTTTCTAACCCATATGAGGATCGTCGATTTATAAATGGAAAGTTCCAGTGCTATTCTATAGAAGAGATCAGTGTACTGGAATGGTAACCAGATAACCACACTTCCATTCAATGGGATGTAGCGAAATGGATCAGGCCAGCAAGTGATGAGACCTCGTGTTCCAAGGATAATTTGGCTATCCAATGGATCATAACCCTGGTGTCGTGTCCATAATGGGAATGTCATTTTGTTACAGCCTTATGAACATTGTATGTTGGCTCGTAATGAGACCCCCTATCCTTTATCTGTGAACAAAATTTTGTTATTATTACACATTTTTATGATAAAAAGAGGGAGGCTCGGTACTCCTTAAGAGCAAGGATGGTGGAAGAAGTTGAACATGTCAATAGAAAAAATATACCCATAATCTCATTTATTATAGACAGAAGATTATAACCAGGAAGGGTGGAACCAGCATGGTATTAAGATGATCAATCAGTATCATGTACAACAAAAAATAATGCAGTAAAGTAGTATATAAATAATTGCGTCCCTTTTGAAAATAACCTATCATCAAGGAGTTGTCCTGTTAAAAATCATAACATGAATGATATTAACTCGCTTCAATAGAATCCATAATTCTTGTCCTCATAAGAGTAGTGTACTTCATGCCATGAAAGGGAATCAGTAAAATGTGGTTGAGATGAACTAAGAATAATCCCATAAGAGGAAGGAAGGGTTGTTCTCGAAAATACTTCCAAAGTGATTCTTCCTTGAAGGAACAACAAAAACACTCGAAAAAGTGATATTCCTTGTAGGGAACAACAAAGGAAATGCAACCCAACAGCAAAAATACACATGAAAAGGTGTTGTTCACTGCAGGAAACAACAGAAAAATGCACATGAAAAAGTGTTGTTCCTTGTAGGGAACAACAAAAAAATACAGCGCAAAAAAAGTGTTGTTCCTTAAAACGAACAATAAAGAAATGCATGCGAAAAAGTGTTGTTCCTTAAAAGGAACAACAAAAAATACACCCAAAAAAGTGTTGTTCCTTTGAAAGGAATAGCAGAAATGTGAAAATGTTGTTCCTTTGAAAGGAACAATAGAAATGCGAAAGTGTTGTTCCTTTGAAAGGAATAGCAAAAATGCGAAAATGTTGTTCCTTCATAAAGGAACAACAAAAATGCAGAAGTGTTGTTCCTTTACAAAGGAACAACAAAATGTGGAAGTGTTGTTCATTTGAAAAGAAACAGTAAAATGCGGAAGTGCTATTCCTTTGGAAAGGAACAACAAAATGTGGAAGTGTTGTTCCTTTGAAAATGAATAACAAGAATGTGAAAGTGTTGTTCCTTTCAAAGGAACAACACTTTGTTTTTCCTTTGAAAAGAACAACAAAAATGTGAAAGTGTTGTTCTTTTGAAAGGAACAACAAAAATGAAAAAGAGTTGTTCCTTTGAAAGGAACAACAAAAATGCACAATCATAAAATGCAAGCACACAAAAAATGAATTAATTGTTTAGCACATTGATGCTAAGGATGGGTTATAATTTGAAGGAAGCAATAGCTAAAACACAAGATATAAGAGAAATCAGAAAAGAAACAACATTTTATTTAAAAGTATTATGTAAATAAATAAATTAAGTTACAAAAGCTATGTTTTATGTAAAATGTTGAGCGATAAATGGTGTCTTTTTAACTCCTAATTATCTTCACATTAATTGTCAACCTAGGGACAATTTTTATTTCAAGAGTGTACTCAGTCTGAGGTGGCTATTTACTCAAGAGTAATATTTTGCAGTATAGTGCTTTAAAATGTAAAGATAAATGAATGTTGGAAACAATAAAACAATAAGAAATTGAAATGTTCTGAACTGAATTTTCCTCTGTCAACTGATATAAATGAAATCAAATATAAACAGGATCCACAATTTGAGAACTTAGACAGCTATAGTCAATATTCTTTACAGTTGTTGATTTTTCAATCCACACCAAAGCAAATAACTGGAAATGGAAATTCAATTGGAAATTCTTACTAAACACACTTGCTGCAATATCAATTAAAAGATGAAATCAAATCCTTGCAGAAAAGAATAGTGACTAAGTCTATTGAAAAATTGAACAGCAAAGCTTAACTTACAGAAATGAAATATTAATGGAAAGGAACATTAATGCTAAATTATTAGAATTGAACATCAATCTTAAATATAATTGAATAACAAAGCTAATTAAATAGAAATACACAGCAATTGCAAATGTAACTGAATCAGTGGTCTTAATCTAGCAAAATGAACAACAATCGCAGTTATAAATGAATAATGATCGTAGTTATAAATGAACAATAGAATCTGAAATGGACAAAGAAGTATTATATCAGAATTAACAGCATGACATTTTAAGTTATAAATAATAATCCGGCTATCAATGCAATCCAATCATGATTCTGATATAACAGGGCGATTCAGTGAAATGTTCAGAAACAAAAGATTACTGAATAACAAAAATTAAAGAAAAGGAAATCAAACCATCACATGGAACTGTAAAATAATGATACAAGAAGCAAGTGGATCCACCAGGGCCGGGCCCTTAGTGCTAGTGAAGCATTGCCGGATTACTTTAGAAGATGTGAAGGAACTGCAACTGTTTTTATATGTTAATCATTACATAAACATTATAGTGTTTTCGCTCTCTACTTTAGCAACAAGAGTCAACAATAACAGTTACAATTTCTCAATAGTAATTCTTCCATTCCTCCTATCCTACCCCATCTATCTCTAATCTAACAATCCATCTAATCATACATCATGAATCATGAATCTTGAATCCCCTTCTCTGATCTCTGTTTTCATTTAAATACAGAGAGAACATAGAGAAATTACAAGAGAGATGATTACAATATGATTCTCATTACAAAATTGGATTGTTCACAACAAATTGGTAAACAAGATCCCATCTAGAATATCTCTTCATCAATCATTAAACAGGAACAGGTCGAATTTGGCATTGCAGTTAAGATATTTTGGAAAACAGCCACAATAGCGAATCTAAGAAAAATGTCTTCAGAGAACTTTCCTTTTCTCTTAGTACGGATTGAACTTGGGAAAAATTCTTAAAAAAAAACTAATTTGGTCCGTTCTAGACAAAACCCATGTTTCAGATTTTCTAGATTCTTCTCCATTTGCCCAAAACCTCGAATGCAAAATCATCACTTCTTATTATAGTGAATTTCTGAGTTGGCACATTTAATGATGAGTTGGAGATCAAATCTTCAATTTGGAAAATATCTTGGAGGCTAAAAATAATGAGTAATGTTACAACCAATTTATTAATAAACCATCATTGGTGAAATCATGCATAATCATCAATTTACTAAAAATAAAGGAGAATAAATAATATTTATCTATAAGAGCATAAATAATTATAAAATGGAATTATATGATAAACGATAATAAATGACATGATAAAGAAGAGTAGAAATGGGTGGAATTGGCAGTAAAAACTAATAATAATAATGATATATTAACAACCCAACACCATGATATTGATCGATGCTGAGCACAAGGTGACCTATCAATAATGAAAATAGGGCTAGGGTACAGTTCTCGGCCTATCCTCAGAGCAAGATGTCTTCGTCGATAAGGACAAGACTTGCCAGCAAGAAGTCAATGAAGACCTTCTCAAACCAACATGAGTAAAGGACCAATATAACTGATGTGATGAGAGGAAAAACACTGACAGCCACGGATGGCCAACTAAAAAATAGGTCAAGAGACACTGCAGAGAGGCTGACTCAGGCTTACTTCCCTTGAACAAAAGCACGATTCAACGATGACCATGTGGCCGCATATGATGACTCTGTATAAGTTCATCATGCAAGAGGCACGAATGAACTCTCCATATTATTGGAAGAGATAACCAAACGGAGGAGAACTGACTCAATAACAAGATTAAGGCATACCTAAGTCAAACTAAATCCTGCCCAAATGGAGGAGAGACTTTATTTTGAGTGCTTTGTTCAAGGGAAACACAACTAACTCTAGCTGCCAACAATAAATGGAAATGTCATCCTGTTCCCACTCTTTTTTTGGAATATATAATTTTTTTGTCTTTTTCTTTAAGCTAGAAAAAGAATAAAATAATTCTATAATACAGTGGAAAGAACGAGTCTCAGTGAAACAGATGATCTTGTTCCTGGGATGGGAACAATCCTGTGCTCAATGTGGGGAGGCGAAAGTGGTCAAGGACACTCAGAGGGATGTTCCTTCTAGGGGTCTGAAGGTGTTTCAAGTTGCAAAAGCTAAGGGATTGCAAGTTTGATTTTTGTAGAAGACATGATCAAAAGGTGGCTTAAACATGAGTCCAAGTGAAGCTAGCTCAAGGCCAAAAGGTGCAAATGGTCAAAACGCAGTGTAGTAGTACAACTCAAGACAAAGGAGCCTCTAGGGTATAAGTCTAGAACAAAGCAAAGAAGCAAAAAGGAATGAGTCTCCTACTCATAAATCATGGCGGGACTAGAGAGGACTCTTGAGCCTACTCAATGAAGCAACATGGACAACTAATGTCAGTGAGGGGCTAACTATGATGCCCATGAAAAGGATTGTTCTACCATCATGTCATGATTAAAAAAATAGCGAGTGAAGATGGTTTACGAACCATAACATGATGGGATTGACCCTATGGCAAGTGTATCGACGAATAGAGGCCAGTATGCAAAATGCAACGGAAAAATGGCTTCCCTAACCTATATGCCAGTGAGTAAATAATACCTTCCATGATGGGTTAGCAGTCATGGAACCGACTTAAAAGTTTTGAAAAAGTGTCCAAAATGTCCTGCCAAACAACCTAATCTCAACAATCCAAGCTCCCAAGTTAAAAGATTCATGAGACGAAATAAAATCAAGTTTTGAAAAAATTTGACATTTTCAAAGCTTATAAAATGAATTTTGACTCACCGTTTTTACCATTTTTGCTCAGAGTAAAAGCTATGGAGAAAAAGAAGCAAACTTACCCCTCAAAGAATTCGAGCATTCAAATTGGCTCAAAAGCACCAGGTAACCCCCAAATCTAGCTTGCATCAATTTTTATGATTTTTTATGTTTTTCAAATATGAAAATGAACTAAAGGATATTTTTGATGGAATTAAATGACTAATATAATGGTCATGGTCCAAATGTGGGTCCGGTACGACCAGATGGATTTTCACGACACAGGCATCATCGAAGAGGTGCCGAAGAGATGGATGCAGAGATTGAGAGAGTCTTATACACAGTCTAGTGAAACTTGGTGAGGTTAACTCACCAAGTATTGGTCGAGGTTGTAGAAGACCTACCAATAGATATGTAGCACCGTGTGTGTGGAGTATCAAGGAAGGTATGTTCTGATGATTGTTTTAGTATCTTTTCACTAGAACTTAAAATCCTTTTGCATTAGAAACTTAGATAATGATGAAGATTTATAACTAAACACGAGAGATTAATAGGAAACACTGATGATTATCATTCCTATGTGCAGGAGGGACGAAAAACGAAAGGTGGCCTTTCCAGGAAAAAGACAAGGATGAGCTAATTGTTGTCCCTTTGACGGGAGACCGCAAGCAACATAGATCAAAATGGATCAACCCAGGAAAGGGAGCGGAGATACCAACACGGAATAGAAAAGGAAAGAAGTAATGCAGGATTAACGAATCTGCGAATCCCTCAGGATCTAAGATCCTGATGGATTGCTATTTTATCTATCTTTTGTATCTAGATCTCTCTGCCATATTTATTATATAAGGGATAGCACTGTTGGCTAGCGGGAGGACGGTTTTTATGTAATTTCTTTTAAGGAAGATCAGAACTGTGATCTTTATGTTCTGTTGAAGACTTGAGTTCCTGTAATTTTATTTCATGCCTTAATATACACTTGGTTACTCTTTTATCTTTGAGTCTGGATCAATCTTAAGCGGTGTACCCTTGGAGGCTAAGGGCCCGGCCCTGGAGGACACTTGCTCTTGTACCCTTACGCGTGGTTTCTGTGTGGTTTGTTCGTAGGCGTAATATAGTAATCTGTTGTGTTTTATGAACGTTATATTACATGCTCTGTTATGTTTAACTTGTTTAATGTTCCTGTGAACTAAAGTCTTATATTGATGTTGTATCATGTTACCAATCCACTAAGTGTTGATTAATCTCTACAGGACATTATCATGCCATTACAAAGCTTATTGCGATTGTGCTTTAGCATTATAACAGTGATCTTGAAAAGTCTGATTTCATATGATATTGAATGTACTGTCTTCATCTTGAGATGCAATTGTATGCGTTTATTTAATAAGCAGATTAAGCATGTTGTGTTTCTAGGGTTGTAATCGGTAGTATTGTTCCATGGTATGTGTACATCTTTTCAAATTGAAGGATTGATGTTTTGATTGGAGTGATTAAATAGAGTTCCATCTTGATGAACTTGGTTACTTCTTATTTCAACTGTTGTTCCGTTTCAATTGTTGTTCCATTTTCAGATTGCTAATTTGTTGTTTTATTAAGGAAAGTCTCGGGCTGTAGTGAGCATCAACATCTGCTATTTGGCTCCCAGACCTTTGATCTACTCCCATCAGTTATGAAAGGGATGAGTTATTGCTACTGAACCCTTGACTGATGTGTTGTTCTATTTCATCGCTATTTCCTTTACTTGCCATTTCATTTATATTCATCAAGGACGATCCCAGGCTGTAGTGAGCCCTAGCATCTGCTACCTAGCTCCCAGACCTCAGATCTATTCTCATCAGTTATAAAAAGGATGGGTTATTGCTACCGAACCTTTGGCTGATGCAACGCTTGGTGTGATTTAGTCTTTTGAAGTAGTTAAGTTGTAGATACGCATTGATTTACTTTTGTAGCTTTTAAACAATTGTACTACAAGAATTACTCTGTCAAGTGCTAAGCCTTAGACTGAGACACTCTTTGAAATAACCAGACGTTCCCGGATTGACATATTAATGTGAGGTAACCAGAGGTGAAAGAGACCCTTTTTATACCTCTACATTTTGGCACAGTTGCCGGGGAAAGAGTGTAGCCATTTGTCTTCTTCAGGGTAGTGTACGAACCTGCTAGGGAAGAATTGGGTTTTGAAAATGGAAGGTAAGAACCTACATGCGGAGCATGTAAAATCCCTACTCCTTTGCCCGCTTTCCTGCAGATTTGCTGCTATCTGCTTAAGATTTAGTAGTTAAATTGTGTGCATGACTAAGCAGAAAAAGCCGGAGAAAAATCCCAAACCTTTACCAAAGCCAGAAAAAGCTAAGGGGCCGGTGACCCTTGGTCGATCAACATTCATAGACGAAATCTATAAGAAAGCCGAATCTAAGCCTTCAGTAGGACCCAGGAAAGTTACTTCCAAATAGCCTACTAGTTTTCTTCAGGCCATAGGTTCACCATCTGTAGCCTTTGCTGAGGTGCATAGTCAAACTGATGAACACGACTTTCAAGAAATTGAAAATTCTATTCCAGAACAACTGCAAGAAGGGAATCTCAGTAATCTTTGTGAAGGAGAAGGGGAAACAGGGGAAACTGGGGAGCCAAGATCTCCTCCTAGGATAACTCAGCCATTGAATAGCCCAGACAACGGGAGTGCAGTAAAAATTATTATTGGAGAGACCCAATCCCCTCAGATAGAAACCCCAGATAGAGGAAGTGCTATTAAAATTGTTCCTGTTAAATAAATTCCTCCTCAACCAAGAAATACCCTCTTAGATATTCCGGAAGGTTATTGGCATATATTTGACTCAATGGCTCAAAATCTGCCAAACACCCAAACCTCTACATTACAATACCCCATAGTGGATTCTGCGGCAAATGCCCCTATGAAAGCAATCCCCCTTCAACACATCCCTACATTTCATGGAATTACATCAGAGGACCCAGATGCATTTTTATTTGAATTTGATGTACTATCCAGGGGATATGATTACACCGTTGACCCCTAGAAACTAAAATTGTTCCCCTCCACTCTGAAAGGGGCTACTTTAAGATGGTTTATGGGATTAGGTGGTGGGGTTATAAATAACTGGGAACAAATGAAAGAATCATTTTTAAAAAAATACCAAGACTACTGCAAGTCTAGAGAACTAAAAGTTGAAATATTTCAGATGGTAGCTAGACCAAACAAAACATTAGAAGAATATGTGGAACATTTCCAGTATCATTTGCAAAGATCTCCCTATGCATCGCTGCCTTTGCCTGATAACGTGTTGAAAACAACATTAATAAGGGGCATGAAAGAAGAATGGATTGAAACATTAAACATTATGGGGAAAGGGGATATTTATCAGGAAATTTTTGCTGACATAATTGATCTATGTATCAGGAGTTCGAGAGGCAGTACACGAATCAAACCAGCAGAACATGATCGGTTTGCAAGAGAAAACAAAATTTCATCAGAAGGAGTAATGCGTGTGGAAATTGGAAATTTATTTGAAAATTTTAAAACTGATATACTGGGAACACTGACTACACAATTGGACGTTTTGCAAGCTAAGCAGAAACAAATGGAGGCAGAACAGAATTTGGCAATCTTCTGCCCCAAATGTAGGAAGAAGCATAGCCATAAGGAGTGTCCACTAGATACAATTCAGACATGCGCTATCTGTACAAGGGATCACTCTACAGAAAGTTGTCCCTCATTACCCTGACTGAAAGCGGTATATAAGGAAGCAGAAGAAGAACCAAAGGCAGTATATATACTCAACCAGCATCGTCAGTGGCAGCCGCGACAAACTGGTATGTTTTCAGACCCATCTTCTTCTTTTTAGTATCCGCAGTACAATACTCAACAGTATAATACATAGCAAAGTTAGTTTCAACCCCCATTTCCAAACTAGTCATCACAGTCATATCCTTCTGCAAACCCGTGGCTAAATCAGACAAGCCAATCTAGTTGGTCGAATCCTCCTTATCCCCCACCATATTGGCAAAACAACCCATACCCTCCGCAATGGACTCCCCCCACTTCACAAGGTTCAGTCTAGCAGACTAACTGGAAGAGACC
>APFE031017737.1:69247-117645 GCA_000404065.3 Pinus taeda
TACAATACATATTTATACATGCCGAAGCATCCAATACCATGGACCGAAAACCATCACGTCCAAAACCATGGACCGAAAACCATAGGTAGGTTCACCCAACCTAATATAGGGTCCAAAAAAAGTTTTCTCAGGGCGCTGCCCCAAACCCCGTAGAGGGGGCCTACCCGCCCCCCTCAACCCCCCCGGACAGGGGGGGCTGCCGCCCCTCCTGTGACCCCCCTGCTGCGCAATCGGCGCAACGAAGGGGGGACTCCGCCCCCCCCTCTAACCCCCCGGTACACTACGTAGGTTAGTCGTGGAAAGAATATAACACAACCCAACAACTATTGATGGTTCTAGGTATACCATTAAGGCAAATGCTCATCGAGTCCGTCTTTATCGCAAACCACTTACTCGAGAGTCCTTCTGCCAACAACTACGCCAAGATTCAGATATGGAGATCCTACGGGAGGAAGACGAGTCTCCTCCACCTGTAACTCAATAAGAAGTTTACTTTTCTTCACAATTTGTATATAACTGCTTGAATTATTTTATTACATATTTTTGCAACATGTTTTGATTTTGTTGTTCCTTTTCCAAAAGGAACAGCACTTGTGATTTTCGTTGTTCCTTTTCCAAAAGGAACAACACTTTTGATATTTGTTGTTCCTTTTCCAAAAGGAATAGCACTTTTGGTTTTTGGTGTTCCTTTTCCAAAAGGAACAACACTTGTAATTTTTGCTGTTCCTTTTCCAAAAGGAACAACACTTGTGATTTTTGTTGTTCCTTTTCCAAAAGGAACAACACTTGCGATTGTTGTTGTTCCTTTTCCAAAAGGAACGGCACTTGTTGTGGCCTTCCTTGAGAAAAGCACTACTCATATGATTTGAAACAGCTTAAGCATGCTTATTGCTAATGTTCTTTCGAGTCTTTTGGAATACAGCTATCCACTTATGTGATGAAAACAAAAGCACAGCATACGGAAATCAGTAAATCATAAATTTCTATCTTTATAAGAAACTGCCCTGAATTGGCGAAAGGACGCAGGGAAATATATCCTTATTTATCATCTTTTTTTGCCATTGTTCTACTAACTCTGTTCTGATTGGATATCTCTATCATGATGGTTCTTTTTTTACCTACTTTGATTATCATTCGGCAATAAGATCAAAGGGTCTATACCTTTCTATTGGGATATCAAGACTTCTTCCACCATTCCTACTCTTAAGGAGTGTTGAACCACCCTTTGTGTATAAACAGGAAAGACTATCTATTAAAAACAAGAAAAAAAGAACGAAGCAAAATAGAATTGTCAAATTGCAGGATAGGAAGTCTCATTACCAGCTGGCCTACCATGATCATCAGGATGGAAGCGAAGTGGCATTCCCACTAGGGCCACCACACCTGGGAAACGGTCAAACGGTATATCAAAATAAATAACCCTTGGAATAGGAGGTCTCACCATGAGCTGGCCTGCCCACTATTCACTCCTTCCTCATGAATGGCATTATGACTAATTGGTCACCAAGCTTGCATAGTGGCCTACAGTTTGAC
Organism: Pinus taeda; assembly: GCA_000404065.3. Lineage (NCBI taxonomy): Eukaryota > Viridiplantae > Streptophyta > Pinopsida > Pinales > Pinaceae > Pinus > Pinus taeda. The sequence goes on from APFE031017737.1 coordinate 70,781, forward strand.
ATTATATAACGCTTCCTGGTATACAAAAAGGACTATGGTTCCTGGGGTGAAATAAACAACTCTTCCAAGGTTATGGACACCTGTCGGCAGCAGAGCACTGTTAATGGTATTGAAGTCGTACTTTTACACCAATAGGTAAGGAAATTATATCCTCTTGTTTCTTATGATGTGATAATTAATTATATAATTACCCAACCATATAGCGCATGACTATCTATTATCGCCAATCATTACGGAGCTAGTGACAGTGACCATAGGAGACTCGCTATTTATGGCAAATGTCTTATCCCCGAACTTCCATCAAATCACCGCAGTCCCTTACGTATTAAAAGCGATCTAACATTCTACCTCGATTTCAGTAATAGGTTGTTTTTATGATCATGGCATATTTCCATAAGTTGTTCCATAAAGACCTCGTGGTAGAACAAACGTTGCTCCTTTATTTGACGGCTGGGACAACTAATCACATTGCGGCGGGGGAGGTAACCTCATCATTCCCCAGAGCACGTGTCAGTCTCTTATTCGAGAAAATTTTGTACTCGAGCATATCACAGCTCAACGATATGATTATTTGCTATTTTTGTTTTCTTCTGCATGAGTTGCTATTCGAAGTTTTTTTCCATTGCATACGCCGTTGCGTTTGAATTTGAATGAGGAATACACTACCAGCTTCTCTGCGTTTCAACGAACAGTTGCTGTTCCTTTGAGAATTTGCAATGAAACTATGGGAGGAAGGCCAGTCCATCGAGAACCACAAACATTAACTGTTTCGGCTGGAGCCCGAAGAATCCTGAAGAGAGAAGGATGGTTGACCTATCTCAACTGCTTGAAGGAGTCTAATGAAACAGTAGCGAAAGAATTTTTACAGAACCTACAAGAAGAATACTCCACAGTAAGAGGAAGGCGAATAGCAGTCACTAACGACATAATAGTAAGAGTCACAGACTACTGGCCACGGGACCAGTATGGACAATAAAGAAGGAAAGGCTACAGAAGATTTTGGAAATCTTTCACGACAAGGGCCAGAATTTGACAATCCGAGGAAAGGGGGTGCTACCAGCAATGCTAGGAAAGCCATGGGCAGAATTGGCAAAAACTCATCCAGAGCTACATCACTTGTGAAGGCAGAAAGGACATGATAAGACCACGACATCTTAAACTACTAGCTATCTTAAAACAAAAATGTTATGTGAATTTCCCTGCATTATTGAATTCACTATTGCATGATGTCGCACAACACGTAGAATCCATTGTTAGCCACCACAGATTAATTCGCTTGATAGTGAATTATAGCCTCACCCAGCAACAGAGCAGTTGGGAAGAAATAATTGCTATTATCAATAAAGGGACGGCCACATCTGGATGCCTGAAAAAATGAAAACGAGTTGATAGCACACCCCAACGTTCAGAGAAATGAAAGCAGGACGCTTGCACAGAAGTGCAAGCTGAAAAACAACCTGAAAAATGACCCAAAAAGTGGAAACATGACGCTAGTACATCTAAACAACCAGAAATATGTAGAAAGTCGGCAAGGCTCGCAGGGTTACAAGGAGGGCTGAAGAAGCCCCAGGAAGGCACGAGCCAAGCAATAGAAATTGAAGATGAGCAGTTTGCAGAAACATAAATAGAGGGAGAAAGCAACGAGGAAGTAGAGGAGACTGCAGAGACAGAGACAGAGGAAGAAAACAGCGAGGAAACAGAGAAGTCTATAGAAACAGAGATAGAAGAAGAAGAAGACGTCGAGGGAAAAGAATAGTCTGCAGAAACAAAAACGGAAGAAGAAGACATCGAGGGAGAAGAGCAGTCTGTAGAGGCAGAAACAGAAGAAGAAGAAGAGGAGGCATAGCAATCTGTAGGGAGAGAAGAAGAACAAGATGAGCTGACTGAAGAGGAAGGAGACGAGAAGAAAGAAGTTGAGTAGTCCGAGCAGGAGGAAGGAATGGAACAGCAGGAAGGAACCCCATTACAAGACTCATTAAGGGAAGATGAATTGGCCAACATTTTGGCCAATATGGGTGAATATGGCTAACCCCTGAGTTCATCTAACCTCCAAGCCATAGAGGAAACCCAGGAGAAAGACACACCTGAGGAATGGCATACAGAAGAAGCAGAAGTAGAAAATTTGGGTTCATAATGAGAATATATTGGAAAATGCTGAGCAGGAACAGCCCGTTCCTAGTCGGAAAGCACCAGAGGAAATTCCAGAGGAAATAAGGGCAGAAGATGAATCAACCCAAGAAATAACAAAGCCAAGCAAGGTTCTTACCCCGGAACAACCACCTCAAGGAGAAAATCAGGAAGCTAGCCATAGTCCAATCCACAACAAAAAACCTACTGTTCTTTCTGAGGAGATGATGGAAATAAGGGAATTACAAAGGGAAAAGCAGACATTGTTAAACATAATAGTCCAGCTTCACCAGCAGATTAGGGTTCTAAAAGCAAGGCAAAGGGTGAAAGGGACTTCAGGAAGAAAAGGTTTGACGACACTAATAAGATCCCTTAAGGGTAGAAGGCAGAGGACCACAAACCGTCCCACTGCTCAAAACCCTGACAGAAGCCAAACTGTTGTTCCAAATGAAGCTGAAAAACAAACTGCTATTCCAATTGAAGCAGAAGAGCAGACTTCTGTTCCATTTGAAAAGGAACAGCAGTGGGCTGGAGTTCATGTTAAAATTGAAAAAGATGATAAGATGGTTCAGACGGAGGCACCACCTTCGGGAGTAATAAGGGTTATGAACTCAAAGCAACGCAATAAGAAAGTTCAAGTAAAGCTCCCAGCCTCCACCGAGGCATGGAAGAAGGACCCGAAAACAAGAACCCTTCACCAACATTTGAAGCAGGCCCAACAAGAAGCAAAAAAGCTCAGGGAGCAAACGGTCCCCTAAGAAAAATATGAAGAATTACAGCAGCAGCTAAGGAACGTCAACCTATCTGAAAGCCAAGCTTTCGAAGGATAGCGAAAGGAACAAGAGAAAGTTTCCAAGGTAACCCGTAGATTAGATGTAGTTATTAAACAGATGGATACCTTGTGTTCTCTATACAATGACGTCCTAGCATGTAGAGCCCCTACGAAGAACTATGCCCTATTTCTAATGGAAACGTACTTACAATTGAAAATAAAGGCTATTAAGGCAGGAGCTCCCATAGAAATTAACACTATAAATGATTTTATAAATTGCTGTAAACATTATGGGGTAAAAGTGCAAAGCTTATTGTGTGAATTTTATTTGCATAACCTCGTACTAGAACATGAGACCGAGCTGAACCCTGGCCCTTTTGTTGGGGATATTCAATTGCAAGCATTTATTTCATTTGCAGTCAATCAAATTAAATGGCTTAAAGCCTACAATGCTTTTTAGAGACAAGAAAATAGATTAGATTTATGGGTAAGAGCTGAGCCTAGAAACCCAGAACAGTTATGAAGAGGTCATAGAAATCTCATTAGGGCTCCAGGAGTGATTGAAGCATTAGGACCCATGCATGAAGCAATCATTCGATAGGGGCTTGAATTCTTTTCCTCCATTAAAGACCCTGCCATTGAAGCAGCTAAATTTCGATATCGAGTATCTAATCTGAACATTCAGCTCAGAGAGCCATTTAAGTATGAGAATTTTAAGCTTGCTGCTAACCGATTCCCCCTTTATGGCGAACTTGTTTTGAGGGCAGGGCTATCTTGGTTAGGATATAGGTTCCGGAGTCTAATCATTTGGCATCTTGCACCCAGATACCAAGCCCTGTATGAGATGCCCGAGGACTAGACAAGCCATTTCTTTGATCATCTAATTTCGCATCATGGATGTAGGCCCCCATAAGAAATTCCATCTCCAGCCTACTCCCTCACTGCTTTGCATGTCAACTACAATGTTTTCATGAGGCCATGAAAAAGGGTAAGATGGGGGGTATGTGGAGTATCAAGGAAGGTATATTCCGATGATTATTTTAGTATCTTTTCACTAGAACATAAAAGCCTTTTGCATTAGAAACTTAGATAATGATGAAGATCTATAACTAAACACAAGAGATTAATAGGAAACACTGATGATTGTCATTCCTATGTGCAGGAGGGAGGAAAAACGAAAGGTGGCCATTCCAAGGAAAAAGACAAGGATGAGCTAACTGCTGTCCCTTTGACAGGAGACCGCAAGCAACACAGATCAAAATGGATCAACCCAGAAAGGGAGCGGAAATACCAGTGCGTAACAGAAAAGGAAAGAAGTAATGCATGATTAACAAATCTACGAATCCCTCAGGATCTAAGATCCTGAGGGGTCGCTATTTTATCTATTTTCTGTATCTAGATGTCTCCGCCACATTTCATATATAACTAGCGGGAGGACAGTTTTTATGTAATTTCTTTTATGGAAGATCAAAACTGTGATCTTTATGTTCTGTTGAAGACTTGAGTTCCTATAATTTTATTTCATGCCTTAATACAGACTTGGTTACTCTTTTATCTTTGATTTTGGATCAATCTTAAGCGGTGTACCCCTGGAGGCTAAGGGCCCGGCCCTGGAGGACACTTGCTCTTGTACCCTTACATGTGGTTTCTGTGTGGTTTGTTCGTAGGCGTAATCTAGTAACCTGTTGTGTTTTATGAACGTTATATTACATGCTATGTTATGTTTAACTTGTTTAATGTTCCTGCGAACTAAAGTCTTATATTGACGTTGTATCATGTTACCAATCCACTAAGTGTTGATTAAGCTCTACAGGACATTATCACGCCATTACAGAGCTTATTGCGATTGTTCTTTAGCATTATAACAGTGATCTTGAAAAGTCTGATTTCATATGATATTGAATGTACTGTCTTCACCTTGAGATGCAATCATATGCATTTATTTAATAAGCAGATTAAGCACATTGTGTTTCTAGGGTTGTAATCGGTAGTATTGTTCCATGGTATGTGTACATCTTTTAAGATTGAAGGATTGATGTTTTGATTGGAGTGATTAAATAGAGTTGCAGCTTGATGAACTTGGTTACTGCTTATTTCAACTGTTTCCATTTCTGAACTATTGTTCCATTTCTGAATTGCTGTTCCATTTATTTGTTGTTCCATTTAATTGTTGTTCCATTTATTTGATGTTCCATTTCTGAATTGTTGTTTCATTTATTTGCTGTTCCATTTCAGTTGTTGTTCCATTTCAATTGTTGTTCCATTTTCAGATTGCTAATTTGTTGTTTTATTAAGGACAGTCTCGGGCTGTAGTGAGCATCAACATCCACTATTTGGCTCCCAGACCTCTGATCTACTCCCATCAGTTATGAAAGGGATGAGTTATTGCTATTGAACCCTTGACTGATGTGTTTTTCTATTTCATTGTTATTTCCTTTACTTGCCATTTCATTTATATTCATCAAGGACGATCCCAGGCTATAGTGAGCCCTAGCATCTACTACCTAGCTCCCAGACCTCATATTTGTTCTCATCAATTATAAAAAGGATGGGTTATTGCTACCGAACCTTTCGCTAATGCAACACTTGGTGTGATTTAGTCTTCTGAAGTAGTTAAGTTGTAGATACGCATTGATTTACTTTTGTAGCTTTTAAACAACTGTACTACAAGCATTACTCTGAAAAGTGCTAAGCCTCAAACTGAGACACTCTTTGAAATAACCAGACGTTCCCAGATTGACATATTAATGTGAGGTAACTAAAGGTGAAAGAGACCCTTTTTATAGCTGTACAACGTGGTTGGAATGCCATGCGATTAGGTTCACCGTTTTTGGCGTGTGGCGAAAGCAGTGGTCACCTACTTAGCCATTAGATTTACTGGACATTATTATGGACATTTTAGTCCCAATTTTGTATATTATTTTTGACACACTTTATGTACACATGGGAGATTTTATGATATATATATATATATATATAAAGTTCCGACTTTTGATGTTTGATTTTATCTTGATGAATGAATGATGTGCCAATCTAAAGCTTGATTAGCAATAGGATCTGCTAATGAGTTATCAAATCGTGGAATGTGAAAATAAGTAATATAAACAAAAGATCTTTGCAATGCCCTCACTCTCAAATATTGGCGATATAAACAAAGATCTCGAACCCGATAGATGTTATTCAATTGTGACACTACCAGTTGTGAATCAAGATAGACTACCAAAAAATTGATTTCATAAGAAATAGCTTCGGATAGTAAATTAATGATGATAGAATACTCGGCCATATTATTTGATGCAAAACCAATACATACTCCCCTTCATACCATCAACTGACTAGTTGGATAATAAATCACCCAAGCTGCGGAAGCGAGGTTCCGAGTGTGCCGACTAGCACCATCGGCGAATCTGGAATAGACCAAATCATCCATCAACACCTGTCAAAGTAGATAAAAAAGTGTCAATATCACAAAATCTCCCGATAAGATATGTAAAAAAATACAAAATATACAAAGAAGCCATTACTCGACCGTAACCTAGGCAAAGTACTTCTTGGGGTAGAGCCCATTAGGGGGCTCCGCTAACTTGCTCTTAGAGATGTTTATAGGTACAGCCATTGAGCTAATAAATATATTACCTTCAGCAGAAAAATGTGTTGGAGCCAAGGGAATCGTACAAACATCGCTAGTAAGCAGATTGGAGGACCTAGATTCGACTTCATGCAAAGTAGGAAGGAAATATGAACGGTGATGTAAATATTCCAATGGTCGATCTACAGCCCTCATTACTTCAATATTACTTCGTCAAATGAAAAAAAAATATCCAAGCAATCCAAAGCAAAAGTGGAATCAAAGGTCCAAGTATGAGCCACATCACCATCTAACTCTTTTTCCGAAGGAGTGAGATGGTCGTCTATAGAGTTATTGATAAATTCAAATCTAAGCTCTACTGTAGACATAGGAAATTATATTCCACCCACCTTCTCTTCATCTAATGTGGTTGCAAATGAAGGTAAGGTCCCAAGATCCGAAAAATAGTGAGTTTTATCAAACTCTTTCCATACAGGCTCCTTGGAGGATGAAATTGTATATATTCTAGCTATAGGAGGGTGAAGATCAAATACACCCATCAAGGAAGAGTACATCCCGACTCCTAGATTCCTGATAGGTTGATGAGGATATCTACCAAGGGAATGGTATAATTTGAAGCTACCTAAGGATCACCTGGAAAATAATCGAATTGATCGACTTTACCAATTCTCCCCTTGTGACAAAAACGAAGGATGCGAAACAGAGTCGAAACTACGACTTCCATTTCATAAATCCAGTTCCACCCTAAAAGGAGATTGTAATTGAGGTTGGCATCAACAATTTCTACTTCAGAATTAATGACCCTTCCTCCAACACATATAGGAAAGGTCGGGATAATCTCCTGTGGCCTATGAGAATGACCATCAAATGTTGTCAAGAGGGTGGGTGAAGGAACATTGAAGGCGATCCAATTTCCTTCCAACATGATGATGAGCCCCAAAAATGGGTAACTTATTAGGCTCATTTTGCCTATTATTCTCGATTAATCCACCATTATTCATAGTTTATACATGCTTTTGAGTATATTTATGTTAACTGAATGAATGAGAATAGTCACTTGACCATGAAGTCTAATACGTGGTTATTGCAGATTTTTGGACAACTTTTGGACCAAGGTCAAGCATTTATGAGCCAGTTGACAGCCAAATACAAGGGAACAAGGCTAAGGATTTGTAGGAATGGTGTCTCTTGCACTAAATGGCCACTTCCTTGAGTTCTCCGCCATCAGCTCGGACTTCAGCAGGCCACCAAAGACGATTCCCAAGGGCAGCCAAGCAACTTTTGTAAAGTGGCTGATTACTTGCAGTTTGAGCAACCAAGCCCCTTGAGTTAAGGAGGGTTGTTGGGGGTCCTCGTAGTGCATAAGAAGGAAGGCTTCTAGCCTTCATAGTTTACTTTTGGAAAAATTTGTATTTCGCACTTTAGTGCTGCTCTGCCTTTCAGATCATTTTGGAGCTTTTGCTGTAAACATTTTTGTGACATGGTTATTTTCTAAGTAATGTTGATCAATTTTATTTTGCATCAGCTCTGAGCTTCTTCTTAGGAGCCTATAGCTCTTGGGGTGGGCCCAACCCAAGTGTCAGGACCTCCTCTGTGTACTGTTATATGTTTTTGCCGTATTCATAGAATAATTTCTGCTAGTAGATTAAAATATTGCTTGGTTACCTAGGTCATTTTTGATGATTGAAATAGCTTTTCATGTTTTAGATTGATTTGATAGGTTGGTAACAGAAAATATCTTCGAAAAAGGCCATCAAACAACCCTTGATCTCACTTCTCCCTCCTCGAGACCATGAGCTGAGACCAAGGTGTCCTTGTAGCCACAAAAACACTGTTCTTACTTCTTCATGCAATTGCTAGTGTTAGATTCTTAGCTGCAAAAAGTTGGTACTAGTTCTAATTACATGCTTAGATCCATTCTTGCTTAGTTTTCATAGTTATCTTACATTATTTTCAACCAATAAATTTATGTTCATCATGGTTGCTGGTTTCTAGGTCAAAATAGGTCAAAATAGCTAGATCTTTGGTTTGCATAGTCTTTGTTTGGTCAGGTTTGGAAAATAGTGTGCAGAACACCTGTGATACCTTCTTGCCTACCCTTCCTCCATTAGACAACCTGCTCCAACCCCCTAACTTAGATTCCTCCTCTTCATTTTCCACTCTTTTCTAACTTGACCTAATTTCCATATCTTTGTGCAACCTTGCTCCTTACATCCTTGAACAAAATCCAACCACCTTCATCACTCCTCAGCTTCATTCACCAGGTCCTAGACCTCTTCACACCCTCATCCAACCTCCAAATCCACTTTTCCACCTTTCTTCCACCATCAACCGTCCAAAATCCCCTTTCGGAAGATCCTCTAGAACATCCTGTAGAACCCCTGCATACTTCCTATAAAAGCTCACGAGAGCGGTTTTTCAAGACTCGAACACTGTGAAACTCTCTAGAAGGTTGCTAGGGACCCCTTAGGCCCTCTTCTCACCTTCCCAACCTCCTACAATCACCCACTCCATTTCCTTTCGTCAATAAACCTATGCATAGTCAAAAACAATTAAAGCACATGCATAATAATTCTACAAGATTACTGAAAAATACAGAAAGATGTTCCTTTTAGGATTTCACTTTAGAAGTAGCTTAGATAGATGCACTTTACCTTCCCAAGAGTCAATAGCATCCATTTCTATAGCTTTTATCATTTTTCTTGCACCAATAGGGTTACTCGATAAAACTAGGGTTTGCTAGGGTTTGCATTTCCTTTCAGCTTTCAGCTTCTTTCTGCAAGTAGATTAGCCTTCTTTGAGTTATCTTTCATCCATCATAGTTAAAAGCTTCTTCTAAAAGATCATAGTTGGTTTAAGCTCCTAGTAGACTTGTGCGAGTTGATCCAGTGACAGCCTGCGGCAAGAGCTAGTACTAGTGCATATAGCACCGTCGCTTCCAAACCAGGTTGATGAAAGTAAAGAAGGGAGCCCCAAGAGTTGTAGCATTATTCCTGCAATACTAGAGCCCATCATATTTTTGGTGCCATTGCTGGGGAAGCGTCAGAGTATTTTTGATTGCTGCTTTTCTTCTATTTTCTACTGCAACCTTTTGCTTAAGAGTTTAGTTTAGCAAGAGTAGAGTAATTGTCTCATTTCCATTCTGCAATTTCATTTCTGCAAGAGTAGATTAGACATTTTATGCTTTCATTTCATTTCAGAAAACGTACATTAGATATTTCCTGCTTTCATATATTAGCGTTTCAATTCCAAAATTTCAATTCTGCAAGCGTAGATTAGCATTTCAATTCTGTAATTTCCATTTTGCAAGCGTAGCTTAGCATTTCATTTCTGTAATTTCATTTCAGTAACATAGATTAGTCCTTTTCTGCTTTCAGTTCAATTCTGCATTTTCATTTTAGCAAGATAGATTTTAGTTAGTTGCAATTCAATCAATTTCAGTTTTTCAGGTACAAGCAAAAAAAAACACCAAAAATTATCGAAAAATATTCCCTTTCATGCCTCGTAGGAAAAGAGACAATACAGGAAAATTCTTACCCAAAAACCCCACTACATCATTGAGTCACCCTTCTCTCTTCTTCGGTGGCAATGATCCAGAAGAACCTATAGGTGAACCTCTAGAGATACAAAGATCCTATACCAGAAGAGGAGAAGGAGAACATTCCTCTTGAGACCATGGCTGAACACAGAAATGGTATAGGAGATGAGGAGAGAATAGAAGGTTCCTTTCCCATCCGAGAGACTAATGGGGACACAAAAATGAAAAACATAAGTCCCTCATCCTTACCTCACTTCCATGGATTGACCACTGAAGACCCTGATACCTTCTTGTTCAAGTTTATTATCCTTTGTTGAACTTATGACTATGCAGAAGATGAGAAAAATTTGAAACTCTTTCCCTCTACCCTCAAGGATGCAGCCCTACGGTGGTTCATGGTGTTACTTGGAAACAATATCACAACTTGGGCTCAAATGCAGCAAGCCTTTAACAATAAATACTGGGACTATTGTAGGTCAAAGGAAATGAAGGGAGAAATATTTCGGATGACCATGGGAGTGATGAACCTTTAAAAGACTATGAAGAAAAGTTCCAAATTAGTTATAAAAGGGTTAGGTGCACACTTGATCATGAATCTCTGAAGCTATTTCTACTCTGAGAAGTCCCAGAAGGCCTTCTAGATACCCTCCATTTGCTAGCTGGTGGAGACATCTATCAACTACCTTATGATGACATAAAGACTATTTTTAGAAACCACTCTAGGGCAACCCAGAGAAGAGGTAGGGGGAATCCACTTTCAGCAAGTGCCATCTTCTCCAAACATGAGTTTACAAATCAGATGGAAGACCTTAAAAGTGAGGTGAGGCAGACCATTGCCATGCAATTGGATACTTTTTGAATCCAACAAAAGAAAGAGGAATCTAAGAGGGCTTTGGCCATCTTTTGTCCTAGATGTACAAGGAAACATCCTAAGAATGAGTGTCTATTGCACTCAGTAGAGGTATGTTTCATTTGTGAGGAAGACCACCCTATGAACCAATGCCCAACCTTACCCAGACTTGAAGCCATATACCAAGGGGCTGAGGGAGCCACTGAACCACTCTACTTCCTCAACCAAGGGAGGCCACATGGATCTATAACTTACTAACAAAGGATGCAAGGGACATCCCAAACTTATTACAACCCCAACCAATCTGCTCATATGCCTTCTTGGGGTCCCCCTGCTCATCCTTCCTGATTTACACCTCCTCCTTGGTCTTATCCATCTCAATACCATACTCAACCTGCTGCTCATTCATTTCACTCTCGTGTTTAGCCACAACCTTAGTGGAATGCACCTCCTTCGAGGTGGAGGCCCCAATACAACTCTCCTCCTGCTATTTTGTCTCCACCACCTACTCAACCACAACCATTACCTCCTGCTCCTTCAAGACAACCCCAGATGCCTGCTCAACCAAACTCGAACCCCAATAACAGACAGGCCCAACAGGTATATACTAGAGAGACAACATGCCCTACCTACGCTGTGGAGATTCAAGAGATCAACCTATGATTTGGGAAGGTCCTTCCAGATCGCCAACCTCCTCCTCCGGAGGATGAGGAAGAGAAATAGGAAAGTGAACCCAAAGCCATTCCACCCTTTCCTGAGAGACTAACAGTAACCACGCAACCAAACCCAGAGGAGACTGAACTTCTGGGAGAACTTAAACAGTTGTGTGTGAAAATACCACTTCTCTAGGCCATAAAAGATGTACCAACCTACAACAAATTGATCAAGGAAAAGTGTTTCAGGCACCTAGCTAGGCGCAAGAGAGATGCCCCAACTATCAATGTCTTAGGACAACTGTCCGATCTGATGTTGGAATAAGTAATCTGTCCAAAATATTTGGACCCTGGGAGTCCTGTAGTTGATGTACACATCAATGGAGCCATAATCCCCCACACCCTGATTGATCTAGGGGCTTCCATTAATGTGATGACCAGGGACACTATGCTCAAACTTAACCTTCAGAGTTCCCTAAGAAAGACTTCGACAGTACTGCAGTTAGCAGACCACTCCATCATGACTCCCAAAGGGATTGTGGAGGATGTCATGGTCTCTATTGATTCTTGGGAATACCCCACGAACTTCTTTGTCCTTCAACCAAAGGAAAACTCATTGGATACCCACTCATATTTGGAAGGCCTTGGTTAGCTACTGTGGATGCTTACATCAGTTGTCGATCTGGGAGCATGACCATCAAGAATGGGCCTATGTCCAAACAACTAGTCCTATATCCTCCTGCGCAACCTCTGCTAGAACATGACTTACCTCTCTGGTTGGACGAGGGATATGAGGATGAAGTCGACTCTGCACCAGTGTGCACAATGGAAGCCACTTAGGGAGGGCCTGAAACCGAGGAATACCTGATTGAGAATTTGATTCAAAATCCGCCCCCCAGTGTGGTGCCATTAGAGAATTTGGTGGAATGTACCCAAGCCAGCACTGTAGTGGACCTCTGTGTAGCTAATCCGACCTGTCCCAAAGTTAAAAATGTGGAATTTGGCCCTGAAAGAACCTTGAAGATTGGCTCATCCCTATCCCTTTCTCAGGAGAAGGAGCTGTGTAGCCTACTGAACCACCATTTGGATGCTTTCGCTTGGAGCTATAAGGAGATGAAAGGAGTCCACCCTTTGGTCTATACCCATCACATTTATATTAAAGAGGATTATAAACCAGTCAGGGAGCCTCGGAGGAGAATGAATCCAGCCCTTAAGGACATTGTTAAAGAGGAATTGCAAAAGTTGCTGGATGTAGGATTCATCTACCCCATCTCTGACAGTGAATGGGTTTCTCCTCTGGTGCTTATGCCAAAGAAAAAAGGGAAGTGGAGAATCTGTGTAGATTATCGAGAACTTAGCAAAGCCACTAAGAAAGACCATTTCCCTTTACCTTTCATAGATAGTGTTAGATGGGCTGGCGGGGAAGAAGTTCTTTTCTTTCTTAGATGGGTTTATCGGATATAATCAGATCAAAATCAGTCCGGAAGACCAAGATAAGACCACTTTCACTTGTCTATGGGGTACCTTTACCTACCGGGTCCTTCCCTTTGGGCTATGCAATGCTCCTACCACTTTCTGAGAGCAGTACTGAGCATATTTGCTAAGCTGGTTCATGATTCGGTCGAAATCTATATGGATGACTTTACTCCTTATGGATCCAACTTCCAAGAAAAATTGACTAACTTGGGAAAAGTTTTAACCAAGTGTATTGAAATGAACCTATCCCTCAGTCCTGAAAGATGTGAATTCTTGATGACTGAAGGGACCGTGCTAGGTCATACAATTTCTTAGCAAGGATTACAGGTGGATCCTAACAAAATTGCTATCATCCAAAAGGTTCCACCTCCTCAAAAGGTAAGAGATGTTTGGAGTTTTCTAGGCTTAGAAGGATATTATAGAAGATTCATTAAATATTTTAGTAAGCTAGCGTCACCATTGTTTGGTCTTTTGGGGAAAGATTTTGAGTTTATATGGACTGACAACTATCAAGAGGCTCTGGATGAGTTGAAGGATAAGCTAGTAACTACCCCAATCTTGAGAGGTCCAAACTGGGCCCTACCTTTCCACATCCACACTGATGCCTCGAACAAAGCCATAGGGGTAGCCTTAGGACAATTTGAAGAGAAGCTACCATATGCCATATACTTTGTCAGCAAAAACCTATCCAAGGAAGAGTTAAACTATATTGTGACCGAAAAAGAGCTCCTAGCTATAGTCCATTCCCTAAACAAGTTTAGACACTACATCATTGGTTATCAAACATTCATACACAATGATCATGCTACGATTAGGTATTTGATGAATAAACTTGATGTAAATTCTCGTATCATTAGATGGTTACTGTTATTGCGGCAATTTGACTTGACCATTGTTGACAAGCCAAGCAAGGAAAATGTTGTTGCTGATTTTCTGTCTAGATTAGATTTGCCTACAAGTGAAGAAAGGATGGTAGATAATTAAATGTCAGATGAACACCTATTTTCTATTTCAGTACTCTCTCCATGGCTTGCTGTATAGCAAATTACTTAGTTTCAGCACAGTTCCCTCCACACCTATCCTCAAAAGAGAAGAGAAAAATCATGAGGAAAATTGCCCCATTCACTTGGATTATGGGCAACCTGTTTAAACTTGGCCCTTATCAGATCTTGAGGCATTGTGTCAGGGAGGAGGAAGCTTTTGACATCCTCCTAACCTGTCACGATGGACCATGTGGAGGTCACTTTGCAGCAAAAATGATCGCCTTCAAAATTCTACAGGCAGGCTACTATTGGCCTACTCTTCATCAAGATGTCAGAAGATACATTAGCCAATGTGACTGGTGTCAAAGGATCGGGAAACCAACTCCGAGGGATGAAATGCCCCTCCAACATCAAGTGACTTTCGAGCCATTTGAGAACTGGGGCATGGACTTTGTGGGTCCTACCAATCCTCCTTCAAAGCAACAGTCTTACATCATTGTGTGCACAGACTACCTGACAAAATGGGCAGAGAAAAAGGCAATCAAGGCAGTGACAAAAGAAAAAGTGGCTAAGTTTTTGAGGGAAAATATCTTCTACAAGTTTGGCTACCTCAGAGATTTAGTCACGGATCAGGAAGTCATTTCACCTCTAACCTGATTGAAGACCTGCTCGCTCATCACAAGAATAAGCATAGAACTTCCACCCCTTATCATCCGCAAGCAAATGGGCAGGTGGAAGTCACTAATTGGGCTTTGGAAGATATTTTGACTAAAGTGGTGAAAAACAACAGAAAATATTGGGTAGATCAATTGGTTGAGGCCACCTGGGCCTACAACGCCACTTGGAAAACTATAATAGGTTTCACACCTTATGAGCTGGTCTATGGGAAGAAGGATTTGTTGTCTATAGAATTTGAGTACAACACATTGAGGTTGGCAGCTCAGCTGGACCTAGACCTCAGCCATGCTCAACAGGAAAGATTACTACAGCTGAATGGATTGGATGAACCGAGAATGCAGGCCCTCCTATACTCAGAAGTGGTCCAACTCCAGAAAAAGATATGGCATGACTGGCACCTTAACGAAAATAAATTTTAGCCAGGATATTGGGCCCTGCTATATGACTCGAGATACAAGGATTTTAAAGGGAAGCTGAGGACAAGGTTGTTGGGACCATATACAGTGGAGAAATGCAACAACAATGGTTCAATCCTTATCAGGACCATTGACAAAGAAGCCATCCCCATGATCGTTAATGGGCATCGTTTGAAAATCTATAGGAAGCCCCTTTCTAAGTAAGAGTTCATTGAAACACTGGATAAATTAGTGCTGGTAATGGAGCATGGCCCTGTCTCTACTCCACCCACACCTTGATCATTAAAAAAAAAAAGAGAGAGAGAGAAAAAAGAAAGAAAAAAAAGAAAAAAAAAGAAACAGAAAAAGAATAAAAATATCCTTGGGTGAAAGCCTTTTAGAGGCGCCCAGGGTAGATAGTGAGGGTGAAAACCTCCTGGAGGCGCCCCAACTGTCTCTCTCAAAAGAAACAAAAAAAACAAAAAACAAGAAATAAACCTAGTCTCTGTTGAATAATTTTAGGTTGTAGGGAAGATATTGCAGGTTAGGAGGATGGCACAATACAAGGACAGAGGTCAGCACCAGGCTGCAAGCATCCCTCACAAACAATTCCCCCATGACCACTCCCTTTTCCAAAGATTTGATCACATTCGGGTTAAGATTTCACCTTCTACAGGAAGTTATGTGCCTTCTACAGGAAGTTTTGTGTCTTCTACAGGAAGATCCTGTAGAACCTATAGACAGGCCAGAATGGATCTTGGGAGAGAATCCAAAGGTTGGGAATCTGCTTGTTAGGCCTGCAAACACCCCTATTTCTGTCCATCACCATATGTCACCCATTTTCATCTCCTTACACCTCTGTTGCACTCATCCTATTTTTTGTTTCTGCAAAGTCACACAAAAACCCTATTTTCTTCATACTGCCAGCAAGAACTTTTAGTGACAAATCAGACAGTAGTGTCTCACTCACCATACGTGTCAATCTCCATCTGAACTCCTCATCAGCTGAATCCCTCGTCAGCAATATAGCCCTGCTCATTTTAGCTTGCATTCCAGGAGGCAAAGCAACTATAGGACATCCTACAGGAATCCTGTAGCAGCTAATCCCTCTGGAAGACATACTCTAGAGACAGGGACAGCTAAAAACGACAAAGGAGACATGTAAAGGGCTCATCTTGGATGTGAGAATATCATCAGCAGCCGAAGCCAAGCAAAACCTATGCATGCAGCGACAACAAACGAAGAAATGGGTTCCAAAACCCATGCATGTAGCATCAATGAATGAAGGAATGGGTTCCAAAACCCGTGCATGAAGCAGCAACAAATGGAGTGGTTCCAAGACCCGAAGTCTGCATAACATGGTCGTGACCACATAGGTAAGTGCCTAAACTCATTCGTCAATTGCATAAACTATATTTTAAAAGTTGCATGCCTATAGGAATGGTTCAAATTGAATGGAATCGGTGGCCAGTCAACTGGCCACCCTCAGCTAGTTACATAGCCTCGTGGGATCTGAACGAGCCCAATTAAATTAAAAATTGCCAACAAGATGTGCAGCCGGGACGTGTGGAGTGTCCATTCAGGGATAAATCGTCGGGACTAGTAGTGGTGGTGGCAGATAACGACAAAGGGGAGGTGATGATGGTCAAAAACACACAGAGAAATTATGTTTGTGACATTGGATCAATGGTTCGGTCTGGCCACCTCATTCCCTCACCACGAATCATGTCATAGTTAAAAGATGCCCGGCTGAAACTTACACCACCTTCAGTTTATTTTTCACTTGCAACGTCCTCAACTGGAGTACGCGTCCTCTGCTTCCAAAAACTGTTAACTAGTCGTCCTCCATTGGTTTTTCTGTCTGTTTGCAAAAATCTACAGGAAGAGTTCTACGAGAGAGACTACACAGCTTTCCGGAGAAGGAAAGATTGGGATTATTTTCATCGAATTTGGAGCTCCAAATGAGGTAGGCTCAAAAAAACTCCTCTATGCACGGTATGTTTTGCAAAGGTGGTGAATTGAACAACATCAGGTTCAAAAATTAGAGGAAAAATCTGCCTGTGTATTGGAAGTAAAACATTTGCCTGTGTATTGCACTGGGTTTCCCAGTTGTTTTTGCATCAAAATTCTCCTCCACATTTCCTCTTTTTAAAATTCTCCTATAGGGAAGATATATGCAGCTATGGAGGCTAGCCTATGTATGAACAATTTTGAATTTTCATATCTATCTGTGTGCTGAGAAGGAAACTTGATCTCTGTAATCTGTCTGTAGAAACAAAATTCTTCCTTTCATAAACAAACAGTCGAGTTCTGGGTAACAATAATCTTAAAACCAGGGAATTGTTGCTAGTTGATATTGGACACTCGAGAAATTCCTGCTTGGGTTCGGGGGGAAACCATAAACAACATTCCCTTTTCTGAGTAAATCATAAAAAAAGCATTCTCACCATGCCAGGGGGATTCATAAGGCAAGAACCCTCGAACTCTAGCAAACTGCACAAGCATCCTGAGGTGGTGGACCTTTTCACCCGAGCCAATTGGATGTCCTTCTTTGACAAAATTTAGGGTCATGACGAGGAAATAACTGAGGAATTTTTAATGTCCCTGAGACCTCAATCAAAGACACATGCCACATTTAGTTTTAGGGGTTTGACCCTAGAACTTACCCCTAAGCTCATCAGTCGAGTTACTTGTCTACCATTAGGGCTCCCTTAGAGCAAAGACGAAAGGTCATTGGGCCAAGTTGCCAAGAAAACATTCTTTCTGCTTGAGGAACATCCCGTAGAAGACAAAAACAGGGTTAGGACTGTTATCACTCAGGCTGTCCCTTGGCTCCTTAAGGGATACGGCCGAGGTAACCACAGACCAAGCTTTCGACTGCCAGTCCTAGCCTACCAGCAGTTAGAGAGGGCTCTCTCTTCGGGTTTTAGCTTTGTTTAGGAAATTATTTCAGGCTAGTTATTATTCACATGGGTTTTTGTTTGAGTTTGGTGGGATGGATGATCTATTCAGGCAGAGTTGGTATGCGAAGCGTAAGAGGTTTAGAACATTGGGTATGGAGTCAAGGATGTGGACTGAAGGATGTGTTTTCTTTGGCAAAGAAGCGACTACAGAGCAGGATAGCTATACAAGGAATAATATCAGGTTTGAATGAGGATGAAATGGATGTCAGGGAATGAAAGGCAGCTAAGAAACTTTCATTATGCTAACAGAGGGAACGTGACTGAACATTCTATAGGAGCAATTAAGAAATTCCTACAACAATATTCATATACGGAGGAAACTACTGTAAATGTGAGCCAAGAGGAATTCATATTCATAGGCTAATTTAGAAGGAAAACATAGAGAAAAAACAGGAATTGAGGACAGAGCACGGCTAAGTGACATCTGAACTATTCTTTCTTCCTGCAAGTTTAGATCATGACACAGATATGATATAGAAAACATAGAAACTGTAGAAAGAGATGAGGAAAACGTATTAGTCCATGAAGAAGCACGAGAATTCTGTAATCTTATTCTTCAGCCATCGAATCCACATTTAGACAGTCCAAACACAAATGTTCCAGCAAGCTCTGTTTATTAAATCTCTTAGAGCGTACACAACAAATCTCAAAATGAGATTATCGATCAAACACCTCTCACCCTTTGAACAACGAACAACGTTGTTAAAATAGGCAAAATATCCCTTACAAACAGATCTCAGATAGATCTGATGGAGTCACTGCTTTTATCCTAATCTGTACTGAAATAAATGCCAAAAAAATATCTATTTAAGCTGCGCTGGAGGCAGCAGCATCAAAATGGAGTTTAAGTATGGGTCATTTCATGTGATGCGCTAGCTATTTGGCCATAACTCTATAATAACTGCGCATTGCATCCGATCATCTCAGCTACACCACAGAACTGGCCGCTTGCATTAACAGAGAAAAACAGTAATACTGGACAGCTTCATGTATTTCCTCCTTAGAAGCATCCTTACTGACTCCAAGCCGCTTGTATGGACATCAGTGAATCCATATTCTACATACAAAAAAGCCAATCATGGCTTTATAGGCTAGATAAAGTCGGCCATTGTTCAGAAGGAAAGTCCTTGCACACAACAAAACTTGTGCTTTTGGTTCAAGATGGAGAGGATCCTGGTTCACCAGAATGGCCAGGTGAAGTAATAGGCCTTATGGTGTTCATGGAGACCTGTTTTCCCGATGTGTTCATGTTGTGCTTTGCATAGCGTGCTCGCAAGGTAGGGCCAATCTTCTTGTTGTATTTGATTATAAGAAAGAAGATCGGTAGATCTTCAACGACATTCCAACACGAACCATAACCTTTGCCAGAAATCCTTGATATTCGCCAATATGTCCCTGAGAATAAAAACGTATGCAAAGAATCGTAACAATCTTCAAGCAAACTGACATTAATTTAACAGAGCTGCAGGTCTCAGTCGCAAAATTCACCAATGTGTTATTGAAAATTGTTACGTATGCTGAGAATTGAAACAATATTCTGGGAAATTGACACGGAATGCTCATGAAGCCTACTCCCCGTGCTTGTAAGAACAGCAGCAAGCCCATTACCAACATTGATAACCTCGCCATCAACCCATGCCAGCTCACTGTCCTCAACCCATACTTTCATCCCAACAATGATGTTCCTTTTAGTTGCCATGAGAGTAAGCCGGAAACGACTGCGCATAAACCGGCTATGTCGATTGATGGGATTCTAACTATTGACTCCTTCAATTGACATTGATTCAAATAAAAATCATTGAGAATATGATGACCAAGTCCAACCATTTGGACCGATTTGTATTGATTTCAAACACATTTTTTAAGATATCTTCACCACTAATTTTGGGCATTCCTTCAGTCTGCGGTTTGAAATCTATTCCAAGCAAGTTGTTCTTGTATTGGCCCTGCAATGCCCAATAGTTGAAGCCAATATATGACATGGGATAGCGCCAAAATGGTTTGGGGAGATCTTTCAGAAAACGAAAAAAATCCAGCAACCAGCATGTATATTCCCAGAATTCCTGCTCCATGTAGTAGGTGATTGTCCCGGATATTGTTGTAACCAGTGCCAGATATGGCATTGAAGACAACGTGTTGGCAATGACAAAAGCAAGCACTCTGTAGTTTCCATTGAACCTTTCACACTGAAAAACCTTCATATCCTCCACAAAAGAGGGGAATCCTCCAATGGACATGAATGTCATGAATCCAGAAACATAGGACGCACAGGAACCTCTGGCCAAAATAGTAGTATAATCAGTTCCAACATTGTAGTATATGGTTCCAACGCAGATTGTCACAAGTGTATGTATGACAATTCTTAACCAGTAGTATCCCACATCTCCAGTCATATTAACGAAAGATCGTTTTGTCAAAGTATAACACTGTATCAAGAAACTAGCTTGACTCTGAGGAGCAGCAACATCTGAAGATATAAGATCACTTTGAATGCCTGTCTTAGGAATAAAATCAGGGAAGGGGCATGTTGAAAACAAATGTGATCTATGAGATAGAGAAACTGATGGATGTTGTTTGGTTATGCCAGATATTTCTAAATTTTTAATTCCCCTTATACCCTGGGAAACATAGGATGCATCAGATGACAGACAGAGCAATATTTAAGGCACTAAAAGGCACTTCACCACATTCCCTGCTAGCTGAAATATGAGGGGAATGTACAGCAGATATATCCTTTGGAACCGGCTTGAAAACAATATATTCATCATCATCTTCATCGTCATTATCTGTTTTTGAACAAATATCCTTAAATGATACATTGTTTTCTTCGAATCCAACTACAGAACTGTCATTAAGTCCACCACAATTGTATTGATTATGTCTAACATCCTGCCCAGCTGCAGATGCCTTTTCGTTTTTATTCATCCCTTTCAGCTCTCCAGCCATGAAAAACCTCTGAGTCTCTTCGTCATAGACAATTCCATTCTTTGTACCATCAAACACTATTCCAATCACCTGAATAAAAATGAGTTGAAATGTTGGAAGATGATGACGTGCATGATGCTGAAGCTGAACTGTGAACTTAAGCATGTGTGATTGAGTCTCCCTAAGAGTAAATGACACTGACATTGTGGTGGTGAAAAAGACGAACAATGACATCAACAGCACCCCATATTTTAGTACAAGATAGTCCAATCTGAGAGGTGCAAATACTACTCTGTTATGACTACCTTCAAATCTGAGTGGTGTTCCAATAAACTCTTGTGGATAAGTAAGATCATAAAGCTCTTTCGTTTGAAAATTATAGAGATAACCTTAACCTCGAGAAGTCAACAAATTGTTCATGAGAATTGTGACATAACCAATGAAACCATTTATAAGAAGCTGTTGCCACCTGTTCTGAACGTCTGGTTTTGGCTGTTCTCATCGGGCTTGAAAGCTTATCTGCAGAGTCTAACATCGAATGATCTTCACTATGAAGATCATCTTTACCAACCTGTTTTAAATTATCATTCTCTACAGATTTTTGCCTGTCTGAAATAGAACCCCCTCTTACTTTTTCTCTTGAGACTATAGATTCATCAGGTTTTTGTGCGCTTTCGAAACTTCTTGACTCTCCCATATGAGATCTTGAACGGCCTTTTTTCCTTTTACTTTCTGAATTGCCCCTCTTCACTTGTACTAATAGAGGTTCCAACTCCTCCCGTTCAAGGTCTTCTTCATCACCATCTTCATATGTTACCCTGTACCAAGAAGTTTCTTGATCAAAGCCAACTACTTCACCCATGTACTACCTATTTCCAAAACTTTTCCTAACTTTCTGACCAATAAATACATCTCCACCACTATTTTCATCGGGAGTTTGTATTGCATCTTGCTCTTGCTTTAAATCAGAACCTAGTTCTTAATCTGGAACACTCTCAGGCTCCATTGAAGGAAACTTATCTGTGGAAGCCCGATTTTATTAGAATCTAATGAAATTATCCCAGATACGGTATCCAAATGGCCCTGTGTTCTGGGAGAAAATTTTAACTTATCTGAAGACTCTATATCTGTAACAGGAGCAGTGTCTCCCCCACATGGCCCAGTGATATCATGCACACCATCAATTAACCTAATCGTATGTCCAGCATCCACTGGTGATTTAACATCCTTGACAGAGTCAAAATCAGTTTTTTTTTAATTTTTTTCTTCAAGCATGCTCTGATCAGAAGCAGGATGCCTTATGCCAGTATCCAATGCAGCTCCAGCAGAAGGATCATCCCCAGTGATTGGTCCAACATGGATGTATCTCTAAAGCACATCATCTGTAGCATCTGTAGAAGAACTGGAGACCACACGGGTGTTTGTTATCCCATTGAATGCATATTCTGCATCTTTAGACATTGGAGATATCTTCACTTCGGACATGAATTTAGTATTTTCATGTCGTTTAGGATTCACCACATTTGCGGCACTGGAAGTCAAATTTGTCTCAAAAACAGGGCTGGAAATAGAAACAGTATTGGTAGACCCTAAATGGTTCCTTGTGTTTGAAACATCAACAGAGGAGTTCTCAACAATTACAATGGGTCCATTGTTGCTAGATATTCTTTCAGCATCTTTGTCTGTTATGTCAGCAATTTTTGTAGCTGGACCATCTTGACCTGGAGTCTTCCAAGTAGTCTGTATGTAATTGTTACCCCCAACTTCAACTGGCTGAACATCAATATCAACATCTGCAGATGCTAACACTTCATTTCTAATATTTGATTCAGAACCCATAGGAAGATTGTAAGCTACAGTAGCCGCAGTATCAGCTGGCAATTCGTTACTAGCATGAAATTCCAACTCAGATGATGGAATTTCATGAACTTCAATAGGTATGCATTCTGTATGCAAAAGAAAACACTTGTCATTCTCAACATCTCCAACACTCTTGTCTCCATCAACATCTACAGATGCATCCTTATTACTTCCAGTAGTAAATTCAGCACCGGAAGGTAGACTTTGAACTAAAGTAGGTCCAGTTCTGGCTGTTGAAATTTCTGAGTTTCAACTGTTTGGTTCTCATTAAAGTATCTCCAACACTTCCAAGCAGTCCTCAGGTTTTCTCCCTTGTTATGCCTGGGAGACCCTTCTATCTCTGATTTGCAATCTTTTGCTTGAACAAGACAGGGAAATGTACCTAAAAATGCTTGAGGTGATGTAAGAGGACTTGCGTAGAGAAGTGGTTGCTCATCGACCAATCCTTGAGCTATAAAGTAATGTAACAATAAAAGAGGATGAGGGGTCTCAATGTCCTCCAAAAGTTGAGTTATCAAAGCCCCATGCCATTTCACAGTTCGCTCGGGTGCCATTATAGCAGTCATAACAGCATGTCCATCCCTGTCTAGTTCTGCAATCTTCGATCTATTAGAAGATGATGCTCACACCCAACTAGCAAGTGCCCATGCTGCCAATGGCACTGCAACATGTCTACTTTGCAAGTCATCCCAGAGTCCAGGATATTCAAAGTTTTCATTTGAAGCAACTTGCCTTTTAGCATTCATAGTATTTTGTGGATGCAGCCTTACTAAGGCCAATGAGATCAGTCAATAGTAGTGTTAGCCATGCTTGAGAAATGTTTAATAGTGCCTAGTCCATGGTCCTCAAAGAATACATGTAATGACTTTTGTGCCTGAGGATTTTGTGCCCTCTTTGCCTCAGTAGCAAATATGGAACATTGCTGCAAGCAAAGCATGACATATTTGGCCTGTAAATATGTCGATCACGAAAGGTGAATACCTGCTATGAGCAGGAGGCTAACAGTGGCTCCACTTGGGGATGGCTTTTCCTCGCGAAAAGTCAAGAACAACAGGTCAGAATTCCTTAGTCCTTAATTGATGCTGTTCTTTGCAAAATTCCCTTTGTCAGCTGCCTTATTAATCCTACCTACCTATCCTAACCAGCACTTACTTTGCTGTAAGGTGAAGTCAAATAACCAGTGCAGCCACTTAAGCAACTGAAAAAAGAGATGAACTGGCTCACTGATTGTTAATGAACTTGGAAGCACTATTCGGTCATGTGCCCCCATGATCAAAATTGTGGTATAGAAAGGCCGCTGCTGATTTATTTGGTCCTCTCAGAGAAAGCATGCTAAAGAACTTGAGTTAAGAAGCAGTTCCATGTAGTCTGCTATAGGATCAATAAAAACATCATGTGGGATAGCTTCTTCTGGGCCTTCTTGGTCAGACGGAACAGTTGCATCCTTGGTAATAAGACCTGCAACTAAATCTTCAGTCTTTGCCTTGGAAACATAATTATCCTCAATCTGTAAGCAAGAAGGTAGTACTATTTCCTCATGACTTGGGGAAGGAAGATTTTGAAAAAATGCTTCAAGATTGCGAAAATGATATGACTGGATTTGAGATTGCAAGAGTTCAATTTCATTTTTATACCTTTCAACAACTAAATCAAGAAAAAGGTTATGCGAGCCTCCTGCTGTTTTTAACAACACCAATCTGAAAAAAATTTCATCAAGCTCAAATTCTGATAAACTCTCCCTGAATACATCTAAAGCTTTATCAAATGAAAGATCTTCCACGAACCTGGTCATCCTGTCTTACTGATAATGCTTTGGAATATGGACTATTTGGTTGTAGAATTGGTTCGTTCCTTAGTGCAGTCTTGAATGAAAATGAAGTGGAGTCGCCAGGTGGATGCCTTTACTTTGGAGTGCCTGATCTCCGCCACCATCAAAGATTAGAACTAAACATGAAAAGCTCTGAAGAAAAGGAGCACTTTCTCTAGAAAGCGGTGTTTACAGTGATGAACAAAATGATTAAGGTCCCCAGTGGAGTCGCCATTATGTTATCGCTCAGGTTGTCCCTTGGCTCCTTAAGGGATATGGCCGAGGTAACCATAGACCAAGCTTTGGACTGCCGGTCCTAGCCTACCAACAGTCAGAGAGGGCTCTCTCTTCGGGTTTTAGCTTTGTTTAGGAAATCATTTCAGGCTAGTTATTATGAACATGGGTTTTTGTTTGAGTTTGTCAGGATGGATGATCTATTCAGGCAGAGTTGGCATGCGAAGCGTAAGAGGTTTAGAACATTGGGCATGGAGTCAAGGATGTGGACTGAAGGATTTGTTTTCTTTGGCAGAGAAGGGACTACAGAGCAGGATAGCTACACAAGGAATAATATCAGGTTTGAATGAGGATGAAATGGATGTCAGGGAATGAAAGGCAGCTAAGAAACTTTCATTATGCTAACAGAGGGAACGTGATTGAACATTCTATAGGAGCAATTAAGAAATTTCTACAACAATATTCATATACGGAGGAAACTACTGTAAATATGAGCCAAAAGGAATTCATATTCATAGGCTAATTTAGAAGGAAAACATAGAAAAAAAACAGGAATTGAGGACAGAGCACGGCTAAGTGACATCTGAACTATTATTTCTTCCTGCGAGTTTAGATCATGACATAGATATGATATAGAAAACATAGAAACTGTAGAAAGATATGAGGAAAACTTATTAGTCCATGAAGAAGCATGAGAATTCTGTAATCTTATTCTTCAGCCATCGAATCCACATTTAGACAGTCCAAACACAAATGTTCCCGCAAGCTCTGTTTATTAAATCTCTTAGAGCGTACACAACAAGTCTCAAAATGAGATTATCGATCAAACACCTCTCACCCTTTGAACAACGAACAACGTTGTTAAAATAGGAAAAATATCCCTTACAAACAGATCTCAGATAGATCTGATGGAGTCACTGCTTTTATCCTAATCTGTATTCAAATAAATGCAAAAAAAATATCTATTTAAGCTGCGCTGGAGGCAGCAGCATCAAAATGGAGTTTAAGTATGGGTCATTTCATGTGATGCGCTGGCTATTTGGCCATAACTTTGTAATAACTGCACATGAATCCTTTAGGCCGTTCCATAGATTTCAAAAATAATTTTTTGCCTTTTTAGATTGTGGCGGTGGCTGTCCCTTCAGCTTGATGAGTTGCCCTTCACATCCAGAAGGATTTAGGTTGCTGAGGTTCAGGCGGTGCTGAGGGGACTTGTCGAAATTCACCAAACACTTTCATTTTTATTGGATCCAATCATATCAGCTACACCACAGAACTGGCCGCTTGCATTAACAGAGAAAAATAGTAATACTGGACAACTTCCTATATTTCCTCCTCAGAAGCATCCTTACTGACTCCAAGCCGCTTGTATGGACATTAGTGAATCCATATTCCACATAAAAAAAGGCCAATCATGGCTTTATAGGCTAGATAAAGTCGACCATTGTTCAGAAGGAAAGTCCTTCCACACAACAAAACTTTTGTTTTTGGTTTAAGATGGAGAGGATCCTAGTTCACCAGAATGGCCAGGTGAGGTAATAGGCCTTATGGTGTTCATGGAGACCTGTTTTCCCGATGACCTCATCTTGTGCTTTGCATAGCGTGCTCGCAAGGCAGGGCCAATCTTCTCGTTGTATTTGATTATAATAAAGAATATCGGTAGATCTTCAATGACATTCCAACACGAACCATAAGCTTTGCCAGAAATCCTTGATATTCGCCAATATGTTCCTGAGAATAATAACGTATGCAAAGAATCGAAACAATCTTCAAGCAAACTGACATTAATTTAACAGAGCTGCAGGTCTCAGTCACAAAATTCACCAATGTGTTATTGAAAATTGTTACGTATGCTAAGAATTGAAACAATATTCTGGGAAATTGACATGGAATGCTCATGAAGCTTACTCCCTGTGCTTGTAAGAATAGCAGCAAGCCCATTACCAACATTGATAACCTCGCCATCAACCCATGCCAACTCACTGTCCTCAACCCATACTTTCATCCCAACAATGATGTTCCTTTCAGTTGCGATGAGAGTAAGCCGGAAACGACTACACATAAACCAGCTATGTCGATTGATGGGATTCTAATTATTGACTCCTTCAATTGACATTGATTCAAATAAAAATCATTGAGAATATGATGACCAAGTCCAACCATTTGGACCGATTTGTATTGATTTCAAACACATTTTTTAAGATATCTTCACCACTGATTTTGGGCATTCCTTCATTCTGCGGTTTGAAATATATTCCAAGCAAGTTGTTCTTGTATTGGCCCTGCAATGCCCAACAGTTGAAGCCAATATATGACATGGGATAGCGCCAAACTAGTTTGGGGAGATCTTTCAGAAAACGAAAAAAATCCAGCAACCAGCATGTATATTCCCAGAATTCCTGCTCCATGTAGTAGGTGATTGTCCCGGATATTGTTGCAACCAGTGCCAGATATGGCATTGAAGACAGCGTGTTGGCAATGACAAAAGCAAGCACTCTGTAGTGTCCATTGAACCTTTCACGCTGAAAAACCTTCATATCCTCCACAAAAGAGGGGAATCCTCCAATGGACATGAATGTCATGAATCCAGAAACATAGGACGCACAGGAACCTCTGGCCAAAATAGCAGTATAATCAGTTCCAATGTTGTAGTATATGGTTCCAACGCAGATTGTCACAAGTGTATATATGACAATTCTTAACTAGTAGTATCCCACATCTCTAGTCATATTAACGAAAGATCGTTTTGTGAAAGTATAACACTGTATCAAGAAACTAGCTTGACTTTGAGCAGCAGCAACATCTGAAGATATAAGATCACTTTGAATGCCTGTCTTAGGAATAAAATCAGGGAAGGGGCGTGTTGAAAACAAATGTGATCTATGAGATAGAGAAACTGATGGATGTTGTTTGGTTATGCCATATATTTCTAAATTTTTAATTCCCCTTATACCCTGGGAAACATAGGATGCATCAGATGATAGACAGAGCAATATTTGAGGCACTAAAAGGCACTTCACCACATTCCCTGCCAGCTGAAATATGAGGGGAATGCACAGCAGAAATATCCTTTGGAACCGGCTTGAAAGCAATATATTCATCATCATCTTCATCGCCATTATTTGTTTTTGAACAAATATCCTTAAATGATACATTGTTTTCTTAGAATCCAACTACAGACCTGTCATTAAGTCCACCACAATTGTATTGATGATGTCTAACATCGTGCCCAGCTGTAGATGCCTTTTCATTTTTATTCATCCCTTTCATCTCTCCAGCCATAAAAAACCTCTGAGTCTCTTCGTCATAGACAATTCCATTCTATGTACCATCAAACGCTATTCCAATCACCTGAATAAAAATGAGTTGAAATGTTGGAAGATGATGACGTGCATGATGCTGAAGCTAAACTGTGAACTTAAGCATGCGTGATTGAGTCTCCCTAAGAGTAAATTACACTGACAATGTGGTGGTGAAAAAGACGAACAATGACATCAACAGCACCCCATATTTTGGTACAAGATAGTCCAATCTGAGAGGTGCAAATACTACTCTGTTATGACTACCTTCAAATCTGAGTGGTGTTCCAATAAAATCTTGTGGATAAGTAAGATCATAAAGCTCTTTTGTTTGAAAATTATAGAGATAACCTTGACCTTTGAGAAGTCAACAAATTGTTCATGAGAATTGTGTCATAACCAATGAAACCATTTATAAGAAGTTGTTGCCACCTATTCTGAACGTCTGTTTTTGGCTATTCTCATGGGGCTTGAAAGCTTATCTACAGAGTCTAACATCGAATGATCTTCACTATGAAGATCATCTTTACCAACCTGTTTTAAATTATCATTCTCTACAGATTTTTGCCTGTCTGAAATAGAACCCCCTCTTACTTTTGCTCTTGAGACTATAGATTCATCAGGTTTTTGTGCCCTTTCGAAACTTCTTGACTCTCCCATATGAGATCTTGAACGGCCTTTTCTCCTTTTACTTTCTGAATTGCCCCTCTTCACTTATACTAATAGAGGTTCCAACTCCTCCCGTTCAAGGTCTTCTTCATCACCATCTTCATATGTTACCTTGTACCAAGAAGTTTCTTGATCAAATCCAACTACTTCACCCATGTACTGCCTATTTCCAAACCTTTTCCTAACTTTCTGACCAATAAATACATCTCCACCACTATTTTCATCGGGAGTTTGTATTGCATCTTGCTCTTGCTTTAAATCAGAACCTAGTTCTTCATCTGGAACACTCTCAGGCTCCATTGAAGGAAACTTATCTGTGGAAGCCCGATTTTATTAGAATCTAATGAAATTATCCCAGATACGGTATCCAAATGGCCCTGTGTTCTGGGAGAAAATTTTAACTTATCTGAAGACTCTATATCTGTAACAGGAGCAGTGTCTCCCCCACATGGCCCAGTGATATCATGCACACCATCAATTAACCTAATCGTATGTCCAGCATCCACTGGTGATTTAACATCCTTGACAGAGTCAAAATCAGTTTTTTTTTATTTTTTGTCTTCAAGCATGCTCTGATCAGAAGCAGGATGCCTTATGCCAGTATCCAATGTAGCTCCAGTGGAAGGATCATCCCCAGTGATTGGTCCAACATGGATGTATCTCTGAAGCACATCATCTGCAACATCTACAGAAGAAATGGAGACCACACGAGTGTTTGCTATCCCATTGGATGTATATTTTGCATCTTTAGACATTGGAGATATCTTCACTTCGGACATGAATTTAGTATTTTCATGTCATTTAGGATTCACCACATTTGCAGCACTGGAAGTCAAATTTGTCTCAAAAACAGGGCTGGAAATAGAGACAGTATTGGTAGACCCTAAATGGTTCCTTGTGTTTGAAACATCAACAGAGGAGTTCTCAACAATTACAATGGGTCCATTGTTGCTAGATATTCTTTCAGCATCTTTGTTTGTTATGTCAGCAATTTTTGTAGCTGGACCATCTTGACCCGGAGTCTTCCAAGTAGTCTGTATGTAATTGTTACCCCCAACTTCAACTGGCTGAACATCAATATCAACATCTGCAGATGCTAACACTTCATTTCTAATATTTGATTCAACACCCATAGGAAGACTGTAAGCTACAGTAGCCGCAGTATCAGGTGGCAATTCATTACTAGCATGAAATTCCAACTCAGATGATGGAATTTCATGAACTTCAATAGGTATGCATTCTGTATGCAAAAGAAAACACTTGTCATTCTCAACATCTCCAACACTCTTGTCTCCATCAACATCTACAGATGCATCCTTATTACTTCCAGTAGTAAATTCAGCACCGGAAGGTAGACTTTGAACTAACGTAGGTCCAGTTCTGGCTGTTGAAATTTCTGAGTTTCAACTGTTTGGTTCTCATTAAAGTATCTCCAACACCCTCAAGCAGTCCTCAGGTTTTCTCCCTTGTTATGCCTGGGAGACCCTTCTATCTCTGATTTGCAATCTTTTGCTTGAACAAGACAGGGAAATGTACCTAAAAATGCTTGAGGTGATTTAAGAGGACTTGCGTAGAGAAGTGGTTGCTCATAGACCAATCCTTGAGCTATAAAGTACTGTAACAATAAAAGATGATGAGGGGTCTCAATGTCCTCCAAAAGAAGTTGAGTTATCAAAGCCCCATGCCATTTCACAGTTCGCTCAGGTGCCATTATAGCGGTCATAACAGCATGTCCATCCCTGTCTAGTTCTGCAATATTCAATCTATTAGAAGATGATGCTCACGCCAAACTAGCAAGTGCCCATGCTGCCAATGGCACTGCAACATGTCTACTTTGCAAGTCATCCCAGAGTCCAGGATATTCAAAGTTTTCATTTGAAGCAACTTGCCTTTTAGCATTCATAGTATTTTGTGGATGCAGCCTTACTAAGGCCAATGAGATCAGTCCATAGTAGTGTTAGCCATGCTTGAGAAATGTTTAATAGTGTCTGGTCCATGGTCCTCAAGAATACATGTAATGACTTTTGTGCCTGAGGATTTTGTGCCCTCTTTGCCTCAGTAGCAAATATGGAACATTGCTGCAAGCAAAGCATGACATATTTGGCCTGTAAATATGTCGATCACAAAAGGTGAATACCTGCTATGAGCAGGAGGCTAACAAGGACAACCAGCTTGCCTCCTCTCTGGGGTGAAGTCAGTTTCCAAATTATGAAGTACATTACATGTGAAGGGAGGTTTAGTATCATCCATGGTTATCATTTCAGGTTGTTGTGTGAACTAAGACATGGGATTGATTTACCTTCAGCCAAGAAATTGGGCATTCCCTATTTTCTTCTTTAGTCACTAATTGAATGTGGTACAAAATTGAATGAAGGGATCCCAGATTAGTTGGCCCATCATGGGCCCATCAAACTATTAGTGGAAGATGCCCTACACACCTACATTGTCCCCATATCTTGGGAAATCTTCTTAAACATGTTTAGGGATGAAAATATTAGAATTTTGGCCGAAAACATCACCCCATCTAGTAGTGAGGAGGAAGAACACACTAAATAAGGTGAGAAGACCAATGGTGAAGGAACACAGAACATTCAAGCCCAGCAAGAACAGAAAGAAAAAGAGGAAATGGGCCAGATTGCTGAGCCTAAAATAGAGGAGGAAACAATAGCACAAACACCAAGGAAAATAGAATGCAGAGTAGAGCAGAGAGGGCTGAAAAACCCCAAATGAAAGCTGTCATAGCCAATGTAGGCACACAAAAACAAAAGGAAAAGACACATCCTGAAATAGCATCAACACAGGCAGAAACAGTTGACATGGGGACTTCTACAGGAAGCAGGGAAAAAGAACTGCAAGAGGAGAAATCACCTGAGATATTGGTAAGGGAGGTAGTAGAGGTGCTTGCTACCTTAAGCCCACCTCTAAAACAAAAAAGGAAGAGAAAAAGGAAAACCTCCATGTACTTTAAAGTAAGGAGGAGCACACGGATCAAAGTGGGCAGACCCCAGCCTCAATAAAAGGTGCCAATTATCATTGAGGACACAACACCTAAACCAAAAGAAGATTCCCCTGTAAAGATATCCATCACCAATGAATGAGGAAGCCCAAAAACCTCCACCTGAAGAGAAAGAATTAGGCTGGTGGACTCAAAGACAACTCTACATGAAGCTGAGACATCTCTATAGGAAACTCTAGCTAAGTTAAGGGAGACTGAGAAACTGGAGGAAAATGTGGCCAAACCATCACAGGAAGAAGAAAAGACCAAGGAAATACTAGAACCAAGACCCTAGCCTAGCTTGTGCTCATACTACAACCTGTTAGAAGCCGAGAAGATAAATCCCCAAAAATTTGCAGTGCCACTTTTCTTTGCACTGGAAGAAGAAAGGGTTGGGACTCACACTTGGATGAGGGTTGCCAAGTCCAAGGGTGTGGCAAACATAGGGCACTTGGAAGAACAACTCAAGGAATCAAGAAAGGAATTGGCCATGGTAAGGCATGTGGAAAGCAGTCAAAGGGCCAAACTACAGGAAGAGAATGAGCTGCTGAAACAACAGCTACAACTATAGGGAAGTCATAGGGAAGATAGGCCCTCCATTTTGGGAGAACAACTGCAGTAAGAAAGGCCTCTAGTAGACAAGGAAATGTCTGATGAACAACACAGAGAGGGCAGGCTGCAGCCTGAGGTTGAGGTGCTCACAAAACAACTAAGGAGAAGGAGTCACAAGCAGCAGAGGAAATACAGTTTCTAAAGCAACAGGTACAAGAGAAAGAAGCCCAACTAGCCTGCATGGCTAGCTGGGCAGTAGAAGCGTTACAATGTAGGCAACCTGCCAAGTCATATGCCTTATATCTTAAAGATCAATGGTTGCAATTCCAGATTAGCACCTTGGCCCAGAGGGGCACCATTCCATTTCAAAATTACCATCAATTCATGGCTTTGTGTGATAGTAGCTCAGCAAAAGATAAGGCCAAGTTAGTTCTATTTACACAACTTGGCCCTTCCAAAAATGAATTTGTGGGACCCCAATGCTGCATTAGGATGTGCAACTTATGGCCATGGCCTCTTGGTTAAATCATGAGGAAACGAGAGCAGCAGAGATTCAGGATATTATGAACAGGGAGCTAAGTGAGCCACTCATGATCAGAGTAGAACCAGAGGATCCCTCTATTGGCATTATGTTTCTGGTGTGGTTATATGTTATAGATGTTGTACTTGATGGCAACACCCATGGCAAGGCTCTCAATATGATGAGAATTAAGAAGTACATAGGCGAACAGTTCTGAAGATGTGTACCCGCAGGTACGCCGTGCAGGGACTGCGGCTAGACACGCAGGTCTGTCGTTCAAAAGGTGCGTATCCCCAGTGCACTCATTTCAAGGCAAAGAAAATCACACG
Source organism: Pinus taeda (assembly GCA_000404065.3). Taxonomy (NCBI): domain Eukaryota; kingdom Viridiplantae; phylum Streptophyta; class Pinopsida; order Pinales; family Pinaceae; genus Pinus; species Pinus taeda. The sequence continues at coordinate 103,995 of APFE031017737.1, forward strand.
TGGGGTTTCTTATGTATTTAGCTGATGGTATTTGTGTTATTACGGTTTTGGCTCAGGGTATTGATCCATGATTTGAGGAAGAGCTTGCCTATATAAAGCAAAGGAGATCATTTGGCTTGGGTATGCTTTTGGGTTGAATATCTTAAGATATGAAATATTTGGGTTATTGTTTCAAAAAGCTTGATCTATATGAAAGTGAAGTGGAAAGCAAATCTGTGAAGGGTGATCTCTCGAGCTCTTGATCAGATATGGGCATCCGTCTAACTGTAGCACACTGGTGATCTGCAAATTTGGCCCTAATCTGATGTACGCAGGTGTTTAACGGTGCCTCTGCATGGGTACGCAGAGCAGAAGAAGGCGAGCTGCGTGGGTATGTAGAGCAGAAGAAGGGTGACTGCGTGGGTACGCAGAGTAGAAATAAGCGAACTGCGTGGGTACACAGAGCAGCAGTGGTTCAGGTGCGTACGCACAGTAAAAGTAAGCAGCGCGATAGTCTTTCTGGGTGTGTACCTGTGTGGCAGTACGCGGCGCGATAGTGCATCTGGGTGTGTACGGTACGTAGCGCGACAGAAGAAGCAGTGCATGGGCATGCAGCATAGCAGAAGAAACTCTGCGTGTATACACAGGGAAGCAGAAGGAGAAGTGTGTAGCGACGCAAGCCAGAGAAAGGAAAGTTGCCTATCTATCTTAAGATCTTTTGTTGACTGATTTTTCTATTGATAAGGTGTTCTAGGTTTAGTTTCCTGTTATTGTGGATGTGGTGATCTGGGTGATTTACTGGTACATGATGATCATTTTATATTTATGGACCTAGTTTGAAAATTTATGAAAAGTGGTCCTTGAAAGAAAAGAAGTAGGGGTTTGTAGCTCCCTTCCAGGAGAGACTGGAAAACGAGAGAGTTGTATCTCTCTGCAAGTTGCAGCCTGCGTACTGGTAAAGATATGCACCATTACAAGACCATTGTAAAAGGAGTTTCTAATTTGAAAGAAGATAGAGACATATTGTAGCAAGTTGTTTTCACGCACATTGGGTTTCCACCTTATATCTGGTGTTCTTTGATGTGATTGTCTGTTTTTCTTGTTCATGCTCATTATTTTATGGTACTGATATGAAAAAATAATTCAAAGTGTAAATAAGGAAGAATTGTTAAAAGAACTAGATAATACTGATTCACCCCCCCTCTCAGTATTATTTTCAACAATTGGTATCAGAGCCAGGTTCTTCTGAAGAAGCATGATCGCTTGAAGGAAGATCTTTCATCATGAGCAACTACGAGAGGGAAGCATCTATCAGGCCACCGATTTTTGATGGGACAAACTTCAATTATTGGAAGGTAAGAGTTACTGCATATCTTCAATCTCTTGGTACGGATGTTTGGGATATCATAGAGACAAGCTACACTTTTCCTTTAGCTACTCCTACAGATGCGGCCGAAAAGAAGAAATATGAAACAAATGCTAAAGCAGTCAATACTTTGCTGGGATGCTTATCTCAAACAGAGTTTGCGAAGGTTATGCAATATAAATTAGCAAAAGAAATATGGAACAAGATTGTCTTGAGCTACGAAGGAGATGAACAGGTAAAGCGTGCTAAACTTCAAACTCTCAGGATTCAGTATGAGAATCTTAGGATGTATAATGATTAAAGTGTGGCTAACTACTTTCTTCGGGTAGATGAGATTGTTAATTGAATGAAAAATTTGGGTGAAGAAATAAAAGAGGCTATTGTGGTTGAAAACGTGCTAAGATCATTGTCCCCCAAGTTTGAATCTAAAGTATCTGCAATTGAAGAAAAGGAAAATCTACGAATTCTTACTATGTCTCAGCTACATGGAATTCTAACTGCTTATGAAATGAGAAAGGGAGGTCCATCAGATAGAAGAGAAGCTGCTTTCAAGGCGTCAGGAAAAGGAGATTATTATGAAGCAAGTCACGTACCAGAAGAAGAAGAAGAAGAATCAAATTTTGTCAGAAATCTTTAAAGGGGTTCTGGAAGGTTCAGAAGTAAGTTACCTTTTAAATGCTTTTCTTGTGGAAGAGTAGGTCATTATGCTGCAAAATGTCCTTATAAGGATAAAGGAAAGGAACCTGCTAGATGGAACAAGAAACAGGGTGCAAATAGGAAAAGCTACTACACTCATGAAGATAGTGATGGTCTATCAAATAGTGATGAAGATGAACAAGGTAATGAATATAAACTGTTAATGGCATTTGAAGATGATGATTATATGGATGCTATAGATGTGGATAACCTTTTTGAAGAAATTACTAGACTCAAGAGATGTATAGAAGAAAATAATATGATCATTGATACTCTACAATTTCAAATTGATGAAAAGGAAAAACATTTTGAAAAGTTAGAAGGTGAAATTGTTGCTCTTAGAAAAGAGATTGAGAAAACAAAAGCTATTAATCTTAAGTTTGTCAAAGGATCTGAAAGTCTGGATGAGATTATCAATGTATAGCGTTCCCCTCTAAACAAGACAGGTCTGGGCTATAATGGAGAAACTTCTCAAGCATCCACTTCAAAAAGTTATCTTGATGCAGCAAAAAGGAGTGAGAAAAAGCACAATGGAGACTATCAGGTAAAGCAGGGACAAATTGCAAACAAAGGCTATCAGGGGCAATCTTGTTTTAAGAGTGAACAAAAGCTACAACCAGCCACAAGTAAAGTCTTCTCAATTTGGTTCAAAAATGAATAACAATAGAGATTACAATCACTTGGCCGGTAGATTTGATAACCGCAGAAGTTTCTTCAATGGACAATGTTTTTCTTGTCATAACTTTGGTCACAAAGCAGCTCAAGTGTTGCATATAAAACAATCATGACTAGAGAAGCTCAAAAACAAAGAAGTATGACTACAAAAGGGACCTATAACAAATTTTCGGCTCTTGAAAATGAAGTTGAATGTTCTATTTGCAATAAATTTGGTCATGAAGATTCTGAATGCAGGAGCAAGTTTCAGCAAAAAAAGGAACAAGTCTCAAGCACCAGAACATGGAGAATAAAGGAACCACAAACAGAAAGATGTGGGATAGCCTTTTATGCAGAGGGACAAGAAAATCTATGGTACATCGACAGTGGATGCTCGAAGCATATGACAGGTGATAAAGAAAAACTTGAATCCTATTCTGCTTTAGAAAAAGGGAAGAACGTTTCTTTTGGAAATGATACTCCTGCAGCTATAAAAGGAAAAGGCACTGCTCAGTTGAAAGAAAAGGTCAAAGTTGGAAATGTTTTGTATGTTGATGGATTGAAGCATAATCTTCTGGGTGTCAGCCAGATGTGTGATCAAGGAACCGAGGTAATATTTAGATCAAATGGATGTCGTGTTCGTGATCTTGATACAGGTGAAACAGTGATCAAAGGAAGAAGAAATCCAAATAATCTATACATATTTGAAGAAGGAAAACAACAATGCTATTTAAGCAAGGATGATGAACACTGGTTATGGCACCAGAGGTTAGGACATCTAAGCTTTTCACAAATAAGGAAAGCATGCAAATATCAGGTAGTTCGTGGTCTTCCAGATATCAAAATCCCAGACAACACCATATGCAAATCATGTCAGTTTGGAAAGCAAACTAGAACTAACTTTCCAGAGAAGGAAGGATCAGCTAGCATGCCCCTTGAACTAGTCCATACAAATGTATGTGGTCCATTTAGGAAAAGGACACCTTGAGGAGAAGAATACTTGATACTATTCATTGACGATTTCTCCAGGTTTGTTGGTTAGGACTCATGAAGCACAAAGATGAAGCATTCGAAAAATTCAAATCCTTCAAAGCCTTGGTTGAAAATGAATCAGGTCACAAAATTAAGTGCCTCAGGTTTGACAGAGGTGGGGAGTTTACCTCAAATGAATTTTTCGATTTCTGTGAAGATCATGGGATAAGAAGAGAATTCTCTACAGCTAGAACTTCTCAGCAAAATGGAGTGGTGGAAAGGATGAACAGAACAGTCCAACAAATGGCTCGTGCTATGCTTGATGAGTCCGAAACTCCCACAACTTTCTGGGGTGAAGCTGCATATGCTGCGGTTTTTATTCTCAACAAAACAAATATCCGAGTGAACAACACTCAAACTCCTCATGAGCTCTAGTATGGTGAGACTCCTTCAGTAAAGTACTTCAAAATCTTTGGGAGCAAATGCTACATTAAGAATACTGATGAGCAACTTGGAAAACTTGAACCTAGAGCAGATGAAGGCATTCTTCTTGGTTATTCTCCACATAGCAAAGCATATAAGTGCTACAATAAAAGACTTGGAAGAATTGTTGACAACATTGATGTAGTGATTGATGAAAAGGGATGCACTCCTAGGCAAGTAAATCATGATAGTATTGAAGAAGACGAAGACTATCCTCAAAGACAGGATGATGAAGAAGAAGAACCTCAAGAAGCACTAGAGGAACAGACAAGGATAGAAGAGAAGACTCCATCCAGGTACGTTCAGAAGAATCATCCAGAATCTCAGATTTTGGGGCAAAAAGAAGCAGGTGTACAAACAAGAAGAACAATTGCAGAAGCTTCAAGTTATTTGGCATCACTCTCCTCCACTGAACCCCAAAATGTAAAAGAGGCATGCAAAGATGAATGTTGGGTCAAAGCAATGGATGAAGAACTTGAGCAGATTGAAAAGAACAACACTTGGGAGTTGGTTCCAAGACCAAAGGATAAGAATGTTATAGGGACAAAATGGGTCTTCAAGAATAAGTTAAGTGAAAATGGAGAAGTAATTAGAAACAAGGCCAGACTTGTTTGTAAAGGGTATGCGCAGCAAGAAGGAATAGATTTTGAAGAAACTTTTGCTCCTGTTGCAAGACTTGAGGCCATCCGAATGTTTCTTGCTCTCTCAAGTTTTCAAAAGTTCAAAGTATTTGAAATGGATGTGAAATCAGCCTTTCTGAATGGAGACTTAGAAGAAAAAGTATACATTGAGCAGCCAGATGGTTTCATTCTTGGAAATGATCCAAATCTTGTGTGCAGACTGAAAAAGGCGCTTTATGGTCTCAAACAAGATCCAAGGGCTTGGTACTAACGTTTGGACAAATATCTTCATCAAAAAGGTTTTTCAAAAGGATCAGCAGATAGCAATCTTTATATAAAAGTTGAAAATGACAAATTGCTAATACTTGTTGTGTATATAGATGACATTATATTTGGCAGCAATGAAGAAGCTATGAGTCAAAGCTTTGCCTTAGTGATGCAGAAAGAATTCAAAATGTCCTTGCTTGGAGAACTGACTTATTTTCTTCGTTTGCAAATCCAACAAAAGGAAGGAGGGATCTTCTTGTCTCAAACCAAGTATCTCAAGCAGATTTTGAAGAAATATGGCATGGAAGATGCAAAACCAGTATGTACTCCCATGGTCACAAGATGTAGCCTCAGTGCAAATGATGAATCAGCAGCAGTGCATCAACCAACCTACATAGCTATGATTGGAATTCTACTTTATTTGACAGGTACCCGACCAGACATCATGCATACAGTGGGAATAGTTGGAAGATTTCAGGAAAATCCAAAGGAAACTCATCTTCAGGCAGTGAAGAGAATCTTTAAGTACCTTCAAGGAACTGAAAAATATGGCTTATGGTATCCTACAGATCCAGATCTCACACTTCATGCTTATACAAATGCAGATTGGGCCGGAAGTGTGGATGACAGGAAGAGAACAAGTGGTGGTGCATTCTTTATGGGTTCCAGATTAGTATCTTGGTTCAGCAAGAAACAGAGTTCGATTGCCTTATCTACGGCTGAAGCAGAATATGTTGCTGCTGCATCTTGCTGCACTCAACTCCTTTGGATGATGCAGACCTTGCAGGATTTTCAAATCGATTGTACTCCACATGTCTCCATCTTATGTGATAACACAAGTGCAATCAGCATTTCAAAGAATCCAGTCATGCATTCGAAGACAAAGCATATACCGATCAAATATCATTTTCTTCGGGAACAAGTTCTTGAACAAAAGGTCAAATTGGAGTATGTTCCTTCTAAGGAACAAGTTGCTGATATTCTCACCAAACCATTGCCCAGGGAGGCCTTTGAATACCTCAGGCACAAGTTGGGGGTTGTTGATGCATCATCATGTTGAATCTCTTTTGATGGTTGTCCGTACAGGTTCAGGGGGAGCATATAATGCATTGTTGGCATTATGGAGGATGTGCAGAAGGAGATCTTGGAACTAGCTGCAATATGTCTCTATCTCTTTCATGGTGGATTATGGTTCTTCATTACAGATCTGGTTCATATTCAGCGGGAGCATGTTCTTAGGGGGAGCATAACCCTTTGCCCTTGATGTCAAAGGGGGAGAATGAAGCTGAATATTTTGAGGTTGCCATCAAGTCCAAAGAGGGAGATTGTTGGCATTATGGTTCTGGTATGATTATATGTTTCACATGTTGTACTTGATGGCAACACCCATGGCATGGCTCTCATTTTGATGAAAAATAAAGAAGTACGCAGGATAACAATTCAGGAGGTGCGTACCCGCAGTTATACCGTGCATGGACCGCATCCAAATACGCGGGTCACCCATTCATGGGTTGCGTACCCCAGTGCACACATTCCAAGGCAGTTAAGCGCCCACACGTGGGGTTTCTCATAATATTTAGCCAACAGTATTGGGTTATCATGGTTTTGGTCCGTGGTATTGATTATTTTATTATTATTATTGAGCCCCATGATCCTTGATTTGAGGAAGAGCTTGCCTATATAAAGCAAAGGAGATCATTTGGCTTGAGGATCTTTAGTGATTGAATATCTTAAGATCGGATTTATTTGGGTTCTTGGTCTTAAAAGATTGATCTATAAAGGAGAAGTTAGAGGCGAATCTGCGAAGGGTGATCTCTTGAGCGCAAGTTCAGATCTGAGCATCTAACTTTATTTCAGCCCTAGGTCGAGGTACGCAGGGGCGCCGAAGGTTCAGTGCGTGGGTGCGCAGGGGCGTCGAAGGCTTAGTGCGTGGGTACGCAGGAGCACCGAAGGTTCAGTACATGGGTGCGCAGGGGCGCCGAAGGCTTAGTGCGTGGGTACGCAGGAGCACCGAAGGTTCAGTGCGTGTGTGCGCAAGGGCGACGAAGGTTTAGTGCGTGGGTACGCAGGGCGACAGTGGTTCAGGTGCGTGCTTTCTGTAGCAGCACGCGGCGCGTTTATTCTCTTGGGTGCGTATCTTCTGTGAAAGTACGCGGCGCGATAGTGCAATTGGGTGCGTACTGTATGCAGATCATTGAAAGGAGAAGTGCGTGGGCACGCAGTTCAGCAGAAAAGGCTCTGCGGGTATACGCAGTGAGACAGAGGGTGAAGTGCGTAGCAACGCAGGCCAGTAAAAGGAAAGTTGCGTATCTGATTTAAGATCTTCTGTTGGTTGAATTTTTCTGTTGATAAGATGTTCTGGTTTCTGTTCTGTTATTGTTGATCTGGTTACTACAGCTGTCTGTATAATTTACATGTACTTGATGTATATGGATCCAGTTTGAAAATTTATGAAAAGTGGTCCTTGAAAGAAAAGAAGTAGGGGGTTGTAGCTCCCTTCCAGGAGAGACTGGAAAACGAGAGAGAGTTGTAGCTCTCTTCAGGTTGCAGCCTGCGTACTGGTAAAGGACTGCACCAGTACAAGACCATTGTAAAAGGAGTTTCTAATTTGAAAGAAGATAGAGACATATTGCAGCAGGTGGTTTTCACCCACATTGGGTTTCCACCTTATATCTGGTGTTCTTTGATGTGACTGTCTGCTTTTCTTGTTCATGCTCATTATTTATGGTATTGGTATGAAAGAATAATTCAAAGTATAAATAAGGAAGATTTGGTAAAAGAATTAGATAATACTGATTCACCCCCCCTCTCAGTATTAGTTTCAACATGATTAAGTTTATGTAGTCCACATTTAAAAACATAAGAACATTTATAATACTATTTTTTCCCTAGCTATGGATTGTTATTACAGTAAGTAATTTAAAGTTGTTGAGGTAAATATCAAAGGAGAGTTTGTGGTGTCATATTAATCTCAAGAAAATCATAAATAATGATAAGGAAAATCCTTTTATTTACAAATATTTTTCTACATATGTGTTTAAATCTGTTAGTCCCCTGAGTGGAATTTTAGTATCTATGTGGTATCAAAATATTTTGAAAAAATATTGCTTTGAAATTCTATTCATCGCTATATTGACCAAAATCAAAAGTGGAAACAATATAATCATGCACAAGAAATAAATGTAGGCTAATAAGTCACTAGCATTTTTCCCACCTAGTATATGCTATTTTTTTTCCCAATCCTTTTACCTAGTAGCAAAAGAGGTAAAATCTCTAAGATCATCGGGTAAGCTTTAGAATATCATCATCCCAAGTTTTGGAGGTTATGTGAAAGCTTTGTATAAGAAAAGTTAGTTTTGTGAAGAAGGTACAAAGATGTGAATGTAACATGATAAAATTGTTGGTTTATGTATTCAACAGTAAAATTTCCACTTCAAAAGGATACCAACACTGTAGGTTCTACACTTTTATATTACAATAGATATTTATCTCCTTTCGGTAAAAATTATAGATCGAAAGATATTTAACATTCTAGCTCCACATGATAGGGAGGTTTTAATTACTTTTACTGTTATCTCTACATGTACAAAGATCTTGACCTCAAGAATATCAATATGTTTTGGAATACTGGGTTGGCTTCTAATTGAATAGAAATTTTGAATTATGTATATTGGGGTTTTCATATTTTAATTTAGAAAACATTATTTTCCTATTAAACAATGTTTGATTATTTTTTGAAAAGAAAGTATTATCTATTATATATATATATATGTGTGTGTGTGTGGGGGGGCGGGGGGTTGTCATGTATATATGGGAAAACATAATGTCTTTTTCCATAAACATGTAATGATCACATCTGTGTACTACAAAATGGACTACAGTAGCATCATTAAATTCATTGAAAGTTAAACACACAATATTGTTGTCTGTAATAGGAAAAAGGTTTCGAAGCTTTTATGGTGTTAACATAATTATTGTGTTATGTAGTTGGCTTAAGAAAATATTAAATATAATTGATGACATAATGTAATACTTACATTGATAATATTTCACATATTATTACATTTTCAGTAATTTTGGTAAGCTCTAATCTTCTAGTTGATGTGTTACATATTTATAGTTAAAAACAATTATGGACCATGATGAAATAAATGTCAATAATTTGCTAGTTCACAATTAAATTAAAATTTATAGATCTCAATGATTTGTCAATTCATAATTAAAGTAACATTTATAAGTAAAAGAAATATCAAAATAAATTTTAGTTTAGTTTAGATGTTCTTTAGTAGTTTAGTTTAAGTGTTATTTTAGTGATTAAATCATATTTATATATCTATAAAAAAGAAATATAACATTATTACGGTTCACTCCCAATAACATAGCCCAAATCAAAAGTAAAAGGGGCATGCTTAAAAGGGATGAAACAAATTAAAAAACGATTCATATGCATCAATGTATAAATATTTGGGAGAATTATCTAGAATAATTTCACTACAGCTCCAATGTAATCGAAATGGGGCAATGTCGACATAACTTCGCTGCAGATTGGATCTACTGTAACGCATGTGGTTCCGTGGTCCCCGGTCCCTCTCCGCGTATGTCTCAAAAATGCTATTTCAGGTTGATCACCGTCAAAATTGACGTCCGACCAACAATTCCAGAGGGCCGATTACCTGGCCAGTTTGAAATGTCGTTTGAAATGCCAATCAAGGATTTCAAATTTCTGAAGTAGCCGTTGCGATGTGGTCCCCGCTCCCTCCCTACGCATGATGTAACTTCCCTGGAGATTGGATCTCTTTTTTTCTATTAAGCACGTCGATTATGTGGTCCCCGCTCCCTCCCTGCGCATGCCTAGAAAACAATCAAGTAGTTCATTCCATCACACCACATCCTTATCAAACTTCCGGTTTCTTGTTATTCCGACGTGCAGAATGCTTTTCTTGTTATTTCGATGTGCGGAATGGTTTGGAAGTTCCGGTAACTGATTTTAAATTTCCTACGAACGGTAACCGATGGGTGCCTCATTTCTCTATAAAACCACATATAGTTTTAAATCATTCATTTCATTCCTCTCATATCTTTGGCACTCTGAACTGTAGGTTGGTCGTGTGGATGGCTGATCTCTATATATATTTGTTCTGTGTATATAGGTGATGTTTACAGTTGCTCTGTGGTTTATGTTGCTCAGAGGCTATCTGAAAGCTTTGGATTCATGGAGACGAAGCTTTTCTTTCATTCTTGTTATGCTAAACTTTTCTCCACTCAGATGTGTTGTTAGGCTATATGTTTTATGTTTTTTGGTATTTTGATTCGAACTTTTCATGTAATCTTAATTGGTTTTTGATGTGTTATTAAATTTTTTTTGTCTACCCAGGTAGTAATGGTAGCATACTATCATCTTTGGAGAATTGTGACAAACAGAGTTGGCCCGACCCTCTATCAATCATAACGGGTAAATAGATATGCAATTTCCATTCATACTTTAGCTTTTCTATAATAACAATAACAAATATAATGCTTATGTGTACCATATCATATTTTCACCTTTCTATATTACTTTTATTCCTCAATTTTTCTGTGGTTACTGTTGTTTGGTGTTACTATTTCTTTGAACGTTATGTCCGGCTTAAAACCACTGAAATTTCTCTTTCTATGTTAGGAACATGCAGCTTAGAGTGTCAGGGTTATCTGTACCAATATCTTTCTATGTTATATGTTTTCATTTATATTTTTCTTCAAGTTTGCTGTAAAAATCTGCAAGCTACGTCCATGAATATGAGCAACTTAAATCCTTCAGTGTATAAATGGGACGTTCTGAACTTACATTCTTCAGTGTATAAATGGGACGTTGTAAACTTAGGCACCTCTTGTTTTTGTCATAAAATCTTCTTGAGTTCAGCTTTTAAGGGCGTCAAAGCCGTATGGCCAGGAAAAAATGTACTTCTCCGTTCACCTTGCAATATAACAGCACATTGTTAAAATAAACTGAAATAAATTTCATAGCCAGTGATCAAATTTGAAGTGCAGGTCTTAATTTGATTTGGAAGGGCATACATTCATGTAGCACTTCCATTATGAAAAGCATAAAAGAAAGAGGAATTCAGTTGACAATAGTAAATTATTTTCAAATTTCTTTTTATTTTTTCACAAACAAAAATATACTTCTATGTCAAAGGCTGCATTAATAAATGCATTACTCTTACACATGTGTCATTGAGAAATCTAACCACATAAGATTAATGGATAGCCAGAAGACCTATATCTCTCCTCCAGTTCAGATAAGGACTAATTTTGCAGGAAATTTTTGTGACCAGAGCGTTCAAGCCAATATACAAGTAGCTCAATCAAATTTACATTCATTCCATGAATGAAAAAATTCAGTAAAATACTAAACAGATTTAGGATTCAACGAAAGTATGTACAAAGGTGTATATGTTTTTGGTATCTCCTTTTTTAATATGAAAACACACCAGGAATTGGGAATCCTCAAACAAATCAAGTCCAGTATATTAGGAAGCCTGTTGAATGCCCTCCTCTCCAAGCATAAATCGTGCTTAAACTTTGCTTGACAGGCGCTCGCTGAATGATGAATCTATGTTCATCTCCAGCTTAAATCATCGTCAAATCTTGCTTTGGGCAGCCTTCAAGCACAACCCAATGAAATTACAGACCTAATACATGGCCCGTATTGACATCTAGTCGCTCTCAATTGAAACTACCAAATGTAATGGTATCAAACGGTAATTATGACATAAGAATTAATAAGAACTTCATCATATGCGCAATTAGAAAAAACAACTCAAAAAGAAACTATTGTTTTTGAAATGGAGCAACTCAGAAACTGCCAAATGTAATGGTATCAAAAGGTAATTGTGACATAATAATTAATAAGAACTTGCATCATATGCACAATTAGAAAAAACGACTCAAAAGGAAACTGTTGTTTTTGAAATGGGAGTTTCTGAAATGAGAAAAAACAACTCAAAAGGAAATTGTTTTTTTTGAAGTGGGATTTAAGTTTTAACATGAAAAAAAAATTACAAATTCAACATTCTTAAAATTCTAATTTGAGAAAAAATGAAATTTTAAAAAAAGGTTGACAATTTGACAACCCTTCTTAAAAAGTTTTAAGATATTATTCCAATTTTTTTTTAAATTACAAAAATCAATTTTTAAATTTTTTTTTACTGGTAAAATTTTCTCACTACTTCTCTGACGTGCCAGAGACCCTTTGAAGGACTCTGACGTGTTCAATTTTGATCCCTGTTCATAGCAACCGTTTAGGATAAAGAAATAAATGGGAGGTTGTGAACCCGACATTTTTTTTAGAAACTCTTCTCCAGTCGAGATTTTGAAGGACATTTTAAACGCTTTACACAATAAAGATTTGCATATTTTATATAAAAAATTTAAATTCGTAATGATATATTAGGGATGATATTTTGAAATTTGTGTTTTTTAATATTACAAAGACAATGATAATTGTTTTTAAATATATTATCATTTATCTCTTATAATTTTAATGTGTTTTATTGTTTAATATATTATAGATATTTTATTAAATAATTATTTTATTCATTATTGAGTATATTATTACATGATATTCTCATTATATTGTATATTTTGTTTTTTAATATTTAGAATTCGAAAACCATTACGATATATTGTTATTAATATTGGGTTATTATTTATACAAATTTTAATATTATTTAGAAAAAAAATCTAACTAAATAATAATTATAATATAAAATTAAATATATAGTAAAACTATATTCAATTATTTTACAAAATAGCCTTATAAGTGAACTTTATTTAATGTAATAATATATTGTTTTTTTAACATTATTTTAGTATAATAGTATAATGTGTTGTAGATATTATGAAAGATTTGATGCGAGAAAAGGAGTGAGGGAGGGAAATGGTCGTAGGAATGAAGCGTAGCAGGGTGGTAGGCAGGCAGTGGGAGTGTCAGAGGGATGGATGGAGTGGGTTGCGTAGTGGTAAATTAACGAAGGAGGCAATGGGGGAGAGGGAAAGGGAGAAAGGGGAGAGATAAAGGGGAGGGAGTGGGGAAGAGGGAAAGGGAGTGGGAGAGGGAGGAGGAGAAAGGGGAGAGACAAAGGGGAGGGAGTGGGGAAGAGAGTGAGAGGAAGGAAGGTGGGGTGATATGTGTAGAGGAGGAGGAGGATGCAACGGTGAAGAGATGTGGGTGGCAGGGAAGGAGGCTACATGGTTGTAGACATAGGGGAAGTGGGAGGAGGAAGAGCAGGAGGGGCAGGAGGTGGTGGCAGGGGAGGGGGAGGATAGAGAAGGTGGTAGAGGTGGCTACAGGGTAGGAGCAGGGGTAGGAGGAAGGGGAGGAGATGTCGAAGGAGGCAATCAGAAAAGAGGAGGAGGGTGAGGCAGAGGTAGAGGCGGGGTTGGAGGCGGAGGGGTAGGAGGAGGTGGAGGAGGTGGTGAAGGTGGAGGAAGAGGAAGAGGAGGGAGAGGAGGAGGAGGTAGAGGTGGAGGAGAAGGAAGAGGAGGAGAAGGCGCGAGAAGAAGGGACGAAAAGGAGGGGACAAGCAGGAGTAGGAGGAGGAGGAGGAAGGGGGGAGGGCAAGGACGGGAGCAC
>APFE031017737.1:133827-144416 GCA_000404065.3 Pinus taeda
CTTGAGGGACATTTGTTTATATGGTTGTAGCCATAGGAATACCCAGTCACCTACATCAAAACTTCTTTCGCTGCGATGTTGATCTACCTATTTTTTCATTCTATTTTGTGCCAAAGTGAGATTATCTTTTAAGAGTTGGAGAACTTGTTGTTGATGCTTGATGTCATATTCCACTACTTGAACCTTAGAATTTTCTCTTAAATATGATGTGATGGATGGTGGCTGATATCCATAAAGTGCCATAAATGGGGTCATTTTTGTTGTTGTATTGAAGGAAGTGTTATACCACCATTCAACCAGAGGCAACCATTTGACCCATTGTGTTTGTTTATCAGATACAAAGGAACAAAGATATCCTTCCAGACATTTGTTTACTATATCAGTTTGCCCATCGGATTGAGGATGATAAGATGAGCTATGAGCTAACTAAGTACCGAGACAAGAAAATAAATATGTCCAAAAGTTTCCAGTGAAAATGGGATCTTTGTCACTTACAATAATCTTTGTGTTTCCATGTAGCTTTTGAACCATTTCCATAAATGCAGTAGAAAGTGTACTAGCTTTAAATGGATGTGATAATGCACAAAAGTGCGCATACTTGGTAAGTCTATCAACTACCACCATGATGACACTCCCTTTCCCCAGACTTTGGGTAAACCTAATGATAAAATCCATTGAAACCTCCCTCCAATGTTGGCTTCGAAGGGATAAAGGTTGTTATAGACCCAGGGTTTATTGTTCAAACTTTTATTTTGTACAAACCTAAACATTTTTCCACAAAATTTTGAAATATCTGATTTTAAGGCCATCCCAAAAAATTCTTTATCTTAACCATGTGGTAAGTTTTTAAAAATCTTGAGTGCCCTCCTAAGGGAGAAGTGTGCAATTCCATAAGAATCTTTTGTTTGAGTTGGGAATTATTACAGAGGTATAAGCGATCTTTGTACCCTAACGAATCATTTTTCCAGCTAAATGTATAAGATGTACTAGAATCTTGTTGTAACTTTCGAATAAGTGCCCACACTTCTTCATCATTCTTCCATTCCTTCCTTGCTTTGTTTATCAAATCTGGTTGGATAATATAAATGGCACACAACAATGCTTGCACAACCTCATCCTTTCTTGTGAGTGCATCTGCCACCACATTTTGCTTCCCTTTTTGGTAGTTGATTTCAATGTCGTAACCCAACATCTTTGTGACCCACTTTTCTTGCTCTTTGGAGGATAATCCTTGTTCTAAAAGGTATTTAAGGGTATCATGATCTGTTTTTACCTTGAATTGTCTTCCCATTACGTAGGGTCACCATTTCTTAAGTGCATGTAGTATTGCCAACATTTCCTTCTCATAAATAGCTTTGTGTAAAAAGCTTCCCTTGATTGGACAACTTTCAAAGCAATGGGTCTTTCATCTTGCATTAAAACAACACCAATTCCATTTCCTGAAGCATCACACTCCACAATAAAGGTTTTTGTGAAGTCTAGTGTGGCTATGACCGGTGCTTGGCACATTGCCTCTTTAAGATGTTCGAAGGCCTTTGTTGCCTCTGGAGTCCATGAAAATGCATCTTTATTCAGTAATGTTGTTAGAGGTGCTGCTATTCTCCCATAATTCTTAACAAAATTGCGATAATACCCTGTTAACCTGAGAAATCCTCGCAAATGCTTTATGGATGTGGGTATTTTCCATTCCTTATTGGCTTTAATTTTTCTAGGGTCTACCTTAACTCCTTCATGAGATACAATATGACCCAGATATTCCACCTCTTGTACTCGAAAGAAACATTTGGATCATTTTGCATATAATTGTTTCTCCTCCAATAGTTGTAGCACCCTGTCAACATGTTCAACATGATCCTTCAAGGACTTGCTGTAGATTAGTATATCATCAAAAAATACTAACACAAATTTTCTAAGGAATGGTTTGAAAATGGAGTTCACCAAACCTTGAAATGTTGAAGTTGCATTGGTAAGGCCAAAAGGCATGACCAAAAATTCATAATGACCTTCATGAGTTCTAAATTCTATTTTCGGAATTTCTTCAGTCTTCTTTCTGATTTGATGATATCCTGAATGAAGATCCAACTTGGTGAAGTAAATTGATCCATGCAATTCATCCAATAATTCATCAATGACCAGAATGGGAAACTTATCTTTAATAGTGAGCTTGTTGAGCTCGCTATAATTCGGACACATGCACCATGATCCATCCTTCTTGTGTACTAATCCTACTGGAGCAGAGAAAGAACTTTGACTCAGTTGAATTATACCAGCCTCTAGCATTTCTGCAACCATGCGTTCAATTTCACTCTTTTGGGCATAGGGATATCTGTAAGGCCTGATGTTTGGAGGAACACTTCTTGGAATCAAATGAATAGCATGATCATGATCACGAATTGGTGGGAGGCCTTTGGGAGACTCAAATACCTTGGAATGATTTTCCAAGACTTTTTGGAGATCTAGAGAAATAGATGATTTCGATGTCTAAACCTCTAGCGAACATAATTGTGCAATTATGCCTCGTTTTTCTTTCCTTAGAAGCTTTTTCATTTTGTTAGAGCTGATTATCTTTCTCGATTTCCCTGCGATACCCTTTAATTCAAATTCCTTTCCTTCCAAACAAAATTTCGTGAGAAGTTCTTGAAAATTAAAAGCTATTTTTCCCAAGGATTGTAGCCATTGGACTCCTAGTAAAACATCAGCACCACCCATTGGAATGGAAAGCATTGGGCTATTCAACACATATTATCCCATGGATAGCTTGATATTATGGAACTTTCCAAAGAAATTTATGGTTCCTCCACTTGCAACCATCACTTAACACTTTGGTGCTAGATATATGAAGCAATTCAATTCCTTGGCTATCTTACAATGAATAAAGTTATGGGTACTTCCCGAATCAATCAACACTATTACCTTTTTCTTCTTGATGTGTCCTTCTATCACGATAGTTTGAGGAGTGGTAATTCCAGCCAATGCATTACAAGATATGGTTAGATTCATTTCTTCTTTCACTAGGGTTTGTTCCTGTTGTATATCCTGTTTTTCCGACATTTCTTGTTCCTTTTCTTCCTCCTCTTCACCATCTATGTAAAATAATTTCTTCTCAGCACATTTATGACCTTTAGTATATTTTCTATCACAATTGTAACAAAGACCTCTTTCTCTTTTTTCTTCCAATTGTTGTGGTGTCAACCTTGTCAGTTGTGGAAAGCTAGGGGCAATAACACTTCCATCTTTATAGTTGTGAGTGGTAGGCTTCATGGTTGTCGTAATTTTTCTTTCCATTTTTCTTGCCAACCTAAATGCCTTCTCCAATGAATCGGGTTCCCAAAGGCGAACCTCATGTTGGATGATATCCTTTAAAGTCCCTATGAAGAAATCAATCCTATGCTCCTCTTGAATATATTTTACCCTTATATTCAATTTTTGGAAGTCCTCAATGTGCTCCATTATTGAACCCTTTTGTTTGAGATTTATCAATTGGCTAAAAAAGTGTTGCTTTTTGTATCCTCATAATGTGCTATCATTTCTTACGTAAAAATTTCCCAAGTGACAATTCTTTTATGAGAGCAAAGCCATTGATACCATACAAACTGATTTGGTTCCAAATATAAAGATGCAATGCGTACCTTTTGTGTGTTTTGCACATTATGGAGATTGAAATATTGCTCCACCTGTAGTATCCATGTTACAGGATCCTTGCCAGCAAACTTCCTCATATTTATCTTTGGAATATGGTGGGTCTTCAATCTAATGTTAGAGTCTATGAAATCATGACTAACATTTCTTTTGTTCTCATCATGAGTTTCCTTTACTACCCTTTCACCATTAGTAAACATTTCTTGAAGCAACTTTGTCAAATCTATCTTCAAATATTCCATTTTTCCTTCCATCTTAGCTTCCATTTCATTCATATTAACTTCCATGCCTTTATTTAAACCATCCATATTAGCTTCCACACAATCCATCTTAGCTTCGATTACTTTATGTGAGAGTGAAATTTGTTGCACTTGGTCTCGTAATTTTGATATATCATGTTTCATTTCTTCCTCTTCTTCATGACTCATGCTAGAGCTTTCAGGTTGCTTACTAGGTGTTTCCATTTTCTTTCCTGAGGGCATCAATTAATGATAATTATGTTTCACTATGCCCTTTGAATTCCTTCAAACTAATTTTTCAAACCAAACTTATGCAAACTTTTAAAAAAACTACACAACTTTTTTCACTTTGTAGGCGCTCTATCTTGAATCCGATGTATCTCTAAAATTTCGGATCTCCAAGGTCCGAAATTACGAACTATAGTAGCTCTCTGAGTCCTCTTTCCAATGCCACTAGTCTGATCAAAATTGGATTCTCCAAGAAACCGTTATGCCCAATCTCCCAAGATGACCTAATTATACACTTTTTCAGTAGAGAAAACTGGTACGAAGAGCCACGTGTCACTGTTTCAACCTTCGGACCAGAAAACGATGCATAGAAAACTACAGTCCGTCCTCTTTCTGTAACTTCTTACGAAATTTCAATATGATACTCAAAGAGAAATTTATGGTGATTTTCCCAAGGTCACTGGTTTGGGATGTAATTCGGGAGCCTGCCAAAACCCTACCTTCCTTAGATCATATCTCTGAACATATAGCGAGACAAGGTCTGAAATTTGTATCCGAGGATCATTGGGATTTCGGCTCAAATAGGTTTTTTTTAGCTTTTGAAACATCGCAGGAAAAAATTTATAGCAAAAATCCCACGATGACCTGTTTGGATTAGCGAAACCCTAGAATCCAAAGCTCTGATACCAAATGTTATGAACCAAATCACAAAAAGATAGAAAAGATAGATCAACGACTTCAAAATCAGCCTCTTCGAGGGGACAACCTCCTTTACATTACAGCAATGAACAATTATTGGATGATATAAATGACTAAACCTCCTTTCTATATATAGGAGTCTAAGGGGTTGCAATATAATCAAAGCCGACATAACAATAATAATATAAGGGCACAACAATAACAATAGTGGGCTTCTATGGGGCACTCTAATAACAATATGGGGACAATAGGGGCACAATAATAACAATAAGGGACACAATGACAATAGTAATGGGGGAATCACTAGTATTATAGGGACCTAACAATGAATGTCAACAATAACCCATGAATCAGTATGAATCTAAGCTATGGGCAAAAAGGGGGAAATTCATGAATATTTTTGATATTACAAACACTCTACCCTAATTTGTGATCATGAATATACCTTGATTTTGTTGGAAATACTGAGAGGGGGGGTGAATTAGTATTTTTATTCAATCGTTATTTTTATCATTTAAATCATTCATATTCAAAGCACAAAATGAACAACAGGAATAAATGATTTTATTAATATACTCTTTACAATAAATCAAGTGCAATGTATATAGGGCTTCAACTAGTTGCCAAGCACCAACTTGGACTTTTTGTGAGGCTCCAACCTCCAGGGCACCAACCATGTCTTGTCAAGGCACCAAACTTTGTTTTAGGAGCACCAACTCCCATGACACCAATCCTTCCAATTCTAAGGCACCCACCCCAAGGGCTCTAATCCTCTACTATATATTGTCTGGATAGGTTTGGTAGTAATTCTCTGCTCCCAACCCTGCTGAACCTACAACTTACTTCTGTCCTGCAGCTTCAATCATCTCTCACTCAATCTTCAAATCCTTTTGTACCTTCATCATCTGCCAGACCTTTCGACTTCTTCTTTCGTCTGCTTGACCTTCTGGCTTCCTCTGTTCCTTCAAGTTCATGAACTGTTGCCTTTTCTCTGTGATAGATGCCTGAGATACGTTACCCATATGGAGATTCCACGTGCCGCATCATTCCTTTAATCGTAATTGCAACTTCTGGAGGTCTTTTACAAGTTGTGTCCATAACATACTCTCTCCTCCAACATCAACATCATTGATCCTCACATATCAACATAGTTAAAACCATATAATGGGTGGTCCTACCTGCCACATCATCACCTTGATCACAATTTGTGGTTTACTATCGTTACATTTCTTCAAGACTTGCGATATGCGATGGATGCGATATTCCAACAAGATTCTTTTGATAACTAAATCAGGTCCATAATAATATCGTGATTGGAGGTTTTAACATGACAAGGATTTACACACTTGCGGTATGGCAAATGTGATATTTCTTTAGGATGTATTATAATGGTTAAGCGGGTCCGCATACATATCACAATTGAAGGTTTGCAAGACTTCAACTGGCACATGGATTAAAGCTAGCTTTAACCCCTGCAGTTGACCATGATATAAGGTTTGACTATGAGATCGACAACTAGGATCGAGTGCGGGACTCCAGCCATAATCAACGAAGTCCATACTTTCCTACCCTCGTGTTGAAGGCCCCGAAAATCGGGTCGACAACAAGGGGGATACCCGCTCGGTCCGGACCTTGGTTGGCAACTCCTTATCCGTTTGGTATAGCGGGTCCGACTAGGGATCGGGGACCAGTTTCGCAATTCAGTGTATGTGTGTGTGTGAAAGAAGGGTGTTTCTGTTCTGACTGGAATACTTCTATCTAATCTGATGCAATGATATGTATTCTAATAAATAGAAAAACATCGAAATTTATGCTAACCCGAGGTGTGATCATTCTTGTATGCGATCTACAAAGATTTCATACAATAACTGGTAATAAAGATCATTCAGCCATCGTAAGAAAAGGATTCGGTAAAAATGAGCTACTTCGTATAAGAAGTTAGACAAAACAGTTGTTAAAACGTATCGCATAAATGAGCTATTCATACACTAAACACAAACAAATAGTTATCACCGTACAAAAGTGCCAAATGATAACTCAGACATTCATGTTGTAACATATAAATAACTGAAAACTGAATATCGCTTTAACGCATAAGCGGAAATGGTTAAAAGATAAAAGTACCATTTATAACTAGTCCTACTCATGAGCTTCAAGCAATGATTGATTTATCTCTCCTTGATTCAACATCTACTAAGAGTACAGAAGTGCAACATTAGTAGCAGTTATCAAATGCAAATATCAGACAAACCCTGTTCCATTCATTCACCAAAACCTCCTCTGAGGGTGCAAAAGTGCATGTTCTGAGGATAATTTTTTGATAAATTTCTGGACCCTTCTCTAAATGCATGAGAAGGGTTTAAATACTACTAACTAAATAACTTATTTACATAATTTGAGGATTCGATTTAAATGACCGTCCTCTTTCTAAGCGAAACTATTCTAAAATTAAATCTACTAACTATTTCTAAATCTACTCCTTAATGTCGCAAGCATTCAGTATTTTTCTGAGTAGAGTCAGCTAACTGTCTTCCGCCTTTGGTTGAGTTAAGCAAATGGAAATGGCAAGAGCTAGCATTCTCTTCTCAGTAAAATTGATGATGCACTTGAGAATCACCCAATGAATATGTAGCATTATCATGTATGCCTGGTAAAAATCTCATTTCAACTTGGTTAACTTTCGGATAGCTTCTATTTCCAATTTGCTTCTATCACTGATTTCTTTGCAGTTTTCGGGACTCGCAGGTGACTGAGCAACTAGGGACCTTCCTTTTCAAACAATTTTCCTTAGCGATGCACGATTAGCACTAATCGCGCATCCGAAACTGCCTCTGCTTCTTGATCCGGGCTTCCCTGATGCGGTTTTTTGCCTCATTCGGTATAAAACCCAAAATTTGTAAAAATAGTGTTTCCATGAGCTCTTGACCTTGAGGATTAAATTGTTTGTTTCTGGTATCAGCATCTTTTTGGCATTATGATTCTAGTATGGCTCTATGTTACAGATGTTGTACTTGATGGCAACACCCTCAAGTGGCAATGCTCTGATCAGGCTCTCAAAATGTTGAAAATTAAGAGGTACGCAGGTGAGTGGTTCAAAAGATGCGTACACGCAGGTACACTGTGAAGGGACTATGGCCACACACGCAGGTTACCCGTTCCAAAGGTGCGTACCCCCAGTTCACTTACTTCAAGGCAGAGAAGCGCGTTCACGTGGGGTTTCCTATGTTTGGCCCGTGGTATTTAGCCCGCCGTTCTTGATCCTATGGTTTTGGCCTGTGGTATAGGATCTATTTTAGCCCCGGTTTGGATCCCTTTGGTAATTGGATGGTTTTGTCCCATGGTGTGAATGAGGGCTTGTCTATAAATAGGGAAGGAGATCACTTGGCCAAGGCATCTTTGCAAATTGAATATCTTAAGATCTGAAATATTGGGTTATTATGTTAAAAGCTTGATCTATATAAAAGTGAAGTTGAAAGCGAATCTATGAAGGGCGATCTCTCGAGTGCATGATCAGATCTGAGCATCTGACTATCTGTGGCAGACTGAGGGACTGCCAATTCGGCCCTAACCAGAAGTACATAGGCGTTTAAGGGTGCAAGTGCGTGGGTACGCAAAGCAAAAAAAGGAGAAGTGCGTGGGTACGCAGAGTAGAAGAAGGCGCAGTGTGTGGGTACGCAGCGCAACAGAAGTTTAGGTGCGTGGCTACAGGAGAAGTACGCGGTGCGATAGCATCTGTGGGTGCGTGGGTACAGTAGCAGTACGCGGTGCTATAGTATCTGTGGGTGCGTGCCTACAGTAACAATATGCAGTGCGATTGAAGAAACAGTGCATGGGTACGCAGTTCGGCAGAAGGGTCTTTACGGGTATACGCAGGGGAGCATAAGGTGAAGTGCGTATGCACGCAGACCAGAGAAGTAAAAACTGTGTATCTGTCTTAAGATCTTTTGTTGACTGAATTTTTCTGTTGATAAGGTGTTCTGGGTTTAGTTTACTGTTATTGTGGATCTGGTTGACTGGGTGATTTACTTGTACTTGATGATCATTTGATGTTTATGGATCCAGTTTGAAAATTTATGAAAAGTGGTCCTTGAAAGAAGAAAAGGGGGTTGTAGCTCCCTTCCAGGAGAGACTGGAAAACGAGAGAGAGTTGTAGCTTTCTGCGGGTTGCAGCCTGCGTACTGGTAAAGGACTGCACCAGTACAAAATCATTGTAAAAGGAGTTTCTAATTGAAAGAAGATAGAGACATATTGCAGCAGGTGTTTTTCACCCACATTGGGTTTCCACCTTATATCTGGTGTTCTTTGGTGTGACTATCTATTTTCTTGCTTCATGGTACTGACATACAAGTTAATAATACATATTTGAAGTTTGAATTAAGAAAGGCATATTGAAAATAATTTGATAATACTGATTCACCCCCCCTCTCAGTATTATTTCCAACAATTGGTATCAGAGCCGGTCCTTCAGAGAAGCTTGATCGGTTGAAGGAAGATCATTCATCATGAGCAACTATGAGAGGGAAGCATCAATCAGGCCACCAATTTTTGATGGGACAAACTTCAATTATTGGAAGGTAAGAGTTACTGCCTATCTTCAATCTCCTGGTACAGAAGTTTGGGATATCTTAGATACAGGCTATGCTTTTCCTTCAGCTACTCCTACAGATCCAGCTGAGAAGAAGAAATATGAAACAAATGCTAAAGTAGTCAATACTCTACTGGGATGCTTATCTCAAACAGATTTCGTGAAGGTTATGCAATATAAATCCGCAAAAGAAATATGGGACAAGATTGTCTTGAGCTACGAAGGAGATGAACAGGTAAAGCGGGCTAAACTTCAAACCCTCAGGATTCAGTATGAGAATCTCAGAATGTATAACGATGAAAGTGTGGCCAACTATTTCCTTCGAGTAGACGAGATTGTTAATTGCATGAAAAACTTGGGTGAAGAAATAAAAGAGGCTATTGTGGTTGAAAAAGTTCTAAGATCATTGTCCCCCAAGTTTGAATCTAAAGTGTCTACAATAGAAGAAAAGGAAAATCTACGAACTCGTACTATGTCTCAGCTACACAGAATTCTAACTGCTTATGAAATGAGAAAGGGTGGTCCTTCAGACAGGAGAGAAGCTGCTTTCAAGGCTTCAGGCAAAGGAGACTACTATGAAGCAAGACACGTGCCAGAAGAAGAAGAAGAAGAATCAAATTTTGTCAGAAATCTTCAACGGGGTACTGGAAGGTTCAGAGGTAAGTTACCTTTTAAATGTTTTGCTTGTGGAAGAGTAGGTCATTATGCTACAAAATGTCCTCATAAGGATAAGATTGACAAAGGAAAGGAACCTGCTAGATGTCACAAGAAACAGAATGCAAATAAGAAAAGCTACTACACTCATGAAGATAGTGATGGTCTATCAAATAGTGATGAAGATGAACGAGGTAATGACTATAAACTTTTAATGGCATTTGAAGATGATGATTACATGGATGCTATAGATGTGGATAGTTTCATGAAGAAATTACTAAACTTAAGAGATGTATAGAAGAGAAGAATATGATCATTGATACCCTACAATTTCAAATTGATGAAAAGGAAAGACATCTTGAAAAATTAGAAGGTGAAATTGTTGGTCTTAGAAAAGAGATTGAGAAAACAAAAGCTATTAATCTTAAGTTTGTCAAAGGATCTTAAACTTTGGATGAGATTATCAATGTGCAGCGGTCTCCTCTAAACAAGACAGGTCTGGGCTATAATGGAGAAACTTCTCAAGCATCCACCTCAAAAAGTTA
>APFE031017737.1:147139-176966 GCA_000404065.3 Pinus taeda
AGATTTTGAAGAAATATGGCATGGAAGATGCAAAACCAGTATGTACTCCCATGGTCACAGGATGTAGCCTCAGTGCAAATGATGAATCAGCAGTGCATCAACCAACCTACAGATCTATGATTGGAAGTTTACTTTATTTGACAGGTACCCGACTAGACATCATGCATGCAGTGGGAATAGTTGGAAGATTTCAGGAAAATCCAAAGGAAACTCATCTTCAGGCAGTGAAGAGAATCTTCAAATATCTTCAAGGGACTCAAAATTATGGCTTATGGTATCCCAGAGATACAGATCTCACACTTCATGCTTATACAGATGCAGATTGGGCCGGAAGCGTGGATGACAGGAAGAGCACAAGTGGTGGTGCATTGTTTATGGGTTCCAGATTAGTATCTTGGTTCAGCAAGAAACACAGTTCGATTGCCTTGTCTACAGCTGAAGCAGAATATGTTGCTGCTGCATCTTGCTGCACTCAACTCCTTTGGATGATGCAAACTTTGCAGGATTTTCAAATCACTTGTACACCACCTATATCCATCTTATGTGATAATACAAGTGCAATCAGCATTTCAAAGAACCCAGTCATGCATTCAAAGACCAAGCACATACCGATCAAGTATCACTTTCTCAGGGAACAAGTGCTTGAACAAAAGGTCAAGTTGGAGTATGTTCCTTCTAAGGAACAAGTTGTAGATATTCTCACCAAACCATTGCCCAGGGAGACCTTTGAATACCTCAGGCAAAAGCTGGGGGTAGTTGATGCATCATCTTGTTGTTGACTCTTTTCTGATTGTGGGTTGTACGCAAGGTCTATATGTGGTATACGCGTACATTTGCTGGTTTATGGATTGGTTGAAGAGCGATGGTACAGGTTCAGGGGGAGTACATATAATGCATTGTTGGCATTATGGTAGCTCAAAAGGAGAACATGGATGGCTGCAATATGTCTCTATCTCTTTCATGGTCTTTATGGTGTTTGGTGGATTATGGTTCTTCTTTGCAGATCTGGTTCATATTCAAGGGGAGCATGTTCTTGGGGGGAGCATAACCCTTTGCCCTTGATGTCAAAGGGGGAGAATGACGTTGAAGATTTTTAGGTTGCCATCAAGTCCAAAGGGGGAGATTGTTGGCATTATGATTCTGGTATGGCTCTATGTTATAGATGTTGTACTTGATGGCAACACCCTCAAGTGGCAATGCTCTGATCAAGCTCTCAAAATGTTGAAAATTAAGAGGTACGTAGGAGAGTGGTTCAAAAGATGTGTACATGCAGGTACACCGTGAAGGGACTGCGGCCACACACGCAGGTTACCCGTTCAGAAGGTGCGTACCCCCAGTTCACTTACTTCAAGGCAGAGAAGCGCGTTCACGTGGGGTTTCCTATGTTTGGCCCGTGGTATTTAGCCTGCCATTCTTGATCCTATGGTTTTGGCCCGTGGTATAGGATCTATTTTAGCCCCGGTTTGGATCCCTTGTTTTGGTAATTCAATGGTTTTTTCCCATGGTGTGAATGAGGGCTTGTCTATAAATAGGGAAGGAGATCACTTGGCCAAGGCATCTTTGCAAATTGAATATCTTAAGATCTGAAATATTGGGTTATTATGTTAAAATCTTGATCTATATAAAAGTGAAGTTGAAAGCAAATCTATGAAGGGCGATCTCTCGAGTGCATGATCAGATCTGAGCATCTGACTATCTGTGGCAGACTGAGGGACTGCCAATTCAGCCCTAACCAGAATTACGTAGGAGTTTAAGGGTGCAAGTGCGTGGGTATGCAAAGCATAAAAAGGAGAAGTGCGTGGGTACGCAGAGCAGAAGAAGGCGCAGTGCATGGGTACGCAGCGCAACAGAAGTTCAGGTGCGTGGCTACAGGAGAAGTACGTGGCGCGATAGCATCTGTGGGTGCGTGGGTATAGTAGCAGTACACGGCACGATAGTATATGTGGGTGCGTGCCTACAATAACAGTACGCAGCGCGATTGAAGAAACAGTGCATGGGTACGCAGTTCGGCAAAAGGGTCTCTGCGGGTATACGCAGGGGAGCATAAGGTGAAGTGCGTACGCACGCAGACCAGAGAAATAAAAACTGCGTATCTGTCTTAAGATCTTTTGTTGACTGAATTTTTCTGCTGATAAGGTGTTCTGGGTTTAGTTTACTGTTATTGTGGATCTGGTTGACTGGGTGATTTACTTGTACTTGATGATCATTTGATGTTTATAGATCCAGTTTGACAATTTATGAAAAGTGGTCCTTCAAAGAAGCAAAGGGGGTTGTAGCTCCCTTCCAGGAGAGACTGGAAAACGAGAGAGAGTTGTAGCTCTCTGCGGGTTGCAGCCTGCGTACTGGTAAAGGACTGCACCAGAACAAAATCATTGTAAAAGGAGTTTCTAATTGAAAGAAGATAGAGACATATTGCAGCAGGTGGTTTTCACCCACATTGGGTTTCCACCTTATATCTGGTGTTCTTTGGTTTGACTATCTATTTTCTTTCTTCATGGTGCTGACATACAAGTTAATAATACATATTTGAAGTTTGAATTAAGAAAGGCATATTGAAACGAATTTGATAATACTGATTCACCCCCCCTCTCTGTATTATTTCCAACACGTCTTTTAGTATCCATTCAACCATGACTATACATGAGAAATCTGTGATAGATGCCTCTGAAGAGTTCTGTGGCTCTTTTTCTTCCTTGAGCAGATTAAGCATGCCTTCTGAAATGTACCTTGGAGCGCTGCCTTCCCTCTTCGTTGTTTTCTGCATAGTGCCTTGTGTAATGCTTCATCCTTCTTTCCTGTAATTTACATTGAGGTAGAAGTAATGATAAAGGACTAATAACAAGAAAAAATTTTAAATGCCGAAGATATACAAGACATGCCACCTTACATGAGTTATTTTTTCGAGAAACACAACACCCTATTTCATTAACAACTGGCAATAACCCATTAATTCACATTAAAACATATGACTAACTCTTGGTAAAGGGTTTTCTTGAATAATGAGCTAGAACCAATTGCGATGGAAGATTCCCACGTTTTTGCTTTGCGATGTCGCAGATCGCAGTATCGCAATGTCGCAATGTCATCGTGATGTTTCTATCACAGATCGCAGTATCACAACTTTGAGATGTCGCGGTATTGCGGTATCACAATACCGCAATATCGCAAATCGTTATAATTCTTGTGTAATTCTTGTGATATTTGCAATGTGCGATATGCGATATCGCATATCGGTGATGTTTTAAAGTTTTTCAATGAGAGCGTTTGTCTTCAGCATATGTGATGCGATGAGGTTTTTCGTGTCGCAATATCGCTTTTTATCATTTTAACTCTTTGGAAGGTGTATCCTATCATCTTTTGCACGATGCGATATCCTTTTAGGAGTATATTTAATTTTCTCATTATGAAACTTAGGTTTTCTAGATTTTTCAAGGTATTTTCCTAAGTCCATGATGTTGTAGATTTTCATCTAAAAAGAAAATATAACATTAACTAATTTTTTTGAGGGTCCCCACTTATTTAGTATTAGCAATAATACTTCATAAGGAGGGGGGTTGTTGGTGGCCACAACAATTGGCGATTCACTTGGAAGAACCAGTTATCTCTGTGTTTCTATTGAACCGTTTCAGCTTCCAAAACAGCAAAGTTTTCAGAAAATTAAACTTTATTATGGAAAGATAAAGTACATTATACTCTAACTTGTCAATAACATTTTGCTTCAGCTATTTTCAACTTTGATTATTTGCTGCCTCAAGTTAGCCCTTGCATTTACATCAGCCATTACTTGGTCTGTAAAGATAAAACAAAGTCTTCTCTGTAAACCAGTTTTAAAATATACTCATTTGTCGTAGGCAGAGCCTCTGCTGCCAGCAGGCGTTCATAGCCTCGACAGGGTTACCTTTTACCCATTAATGATCATGTATCCTATTAGAAAAAATCTACAATTCTCAAAGAAGAATCCATATCTACACTTATTGTTTTTTCTTTTTATTCTTAAAGAACAATGTCTTGGTTTGGTGGCCAATTTATGACACAGTCATTCACTTGATTTATAACTTTGCTGAACAAGCTGGCTCGTGATGAGACCCCTTACCTCTTGATTGCAACAATCTTGAGTCATTGCCCTGTTATGGTATGCAGTATTTGGTAAAGTCAGCAGGTTATAATATCTGTGATTATGATAAGCCGGCTCGTGATGAGACCTCTCATTCTTCAAGATAAAGTGTATCCTTGGATTGTTCCTCTGAAAGTTGTGATTTCCTTAGCAGGGAGGAAATCATTGTCTTCTTTAGATAGCTCTGGACGACAATGATAGAGTTTTTGGAAGTAACTGTTCTACATAGAATCTTTATTTTGTTATTGATACCTTTCATTGCGCTGATATAAAACAATTTCTTCACTAAGGTTTATCTTCATCAAACTTTTATGAAGTTTAAACTAGTGTCATATCTAGGCTAGAGTCTTTAACTGTATCTTTCAATAATAAGGATCAATTTTCCAAAAGATTTGCTATTTATACAAGCGAAAAATCAAAATCTGAAAGAAAATTGGTATCTTTTTCGTAAATGCCTAATGTAACCATTTACAACTGGTTTTGTTCTGAAAAAGAGAAAAACTATAATCTTCTATGGAAAATATTTTTTAAGAATTTGTCCATTGATAGGCAAAGAATCTCTTTTACCTGCTAAATCCTTTAACACAAATGTTGATGGACCTACGACTTCTATAATTTGAAAAGGGCCAAGCCACAGTCTTTGAAATTTTGTATGTTTACCTTTTTCTTCGTGTGCCTTGTCCCATTTTAAAACTAAATCTCCCACTTGAAATTCTTTTCTGGTCATTATATTTGAATCAAAAGAGGATTTTACTAGCGCCTGATGATGAGCATGCATTTTCTTAGCTTGTTCTCGATGTTCTTCTAATTTGATTATTTCCATTTGCCTTAAGTGTAACGAGGAAGTTGGTACTTCATGAATGTATTGAACTAGAGACAAAGAAGGAATTGCTAGATGAGTTGGAAGAACAACTTCTCTCCCATAAACTAAATTAAAGGGATAAGTGCCGATGGAAGCTTTTTTCGTTATTCGGTCTGCCCATAAAGCGTATAATAAGGATTTATGCCAATTTTTCTGATTTTGGTCTATTGTTCTTTTGATAATCCTGATTAGGTTTTTGTTTGTAGACTCGGCTAATCCATTGCGTTGTGGATAATAATTGGCCGAATATTTAAGTTTGAATCCTCTTTTAAGTGCAAATTCAGTCATTGCATTTCCAGAAAAGTATGATGCATTATCAAACATTAAAGCGGAAGGTAGTCCAAACCTGGTGATTATAGATTAATCTATGAACTCAATGACATTTTCAGCATTAGCCGTCTTGAGTGGAACTGCTTCTACCCACGTAGTAGAATAATCTGTTGCTGTAAGGATATATCTATGCTGCTTGGAAGAGTGAGGAACGATCTCACCTATTATGTCTAATCCCCACTGACTGAAAGGTTGGTCGATGTTAACTGGTTGTTGTGGTAAGGATGGCTTCTTCTGTCTTCTAGCAGTATTTTGGTAAACTTGACATTTCCTCACATAACTGTGCGAGTCTTTAAATAGCGTGGGCTAGTAATATCCTGCGCGCAAGATTTTATGTGCAGTTGCGTCTCCAACGTAGTGTCCGCCTGCTGGTCCGTCATGGAGTTCCTGCAAGACTTTATCAGCTTCAGATTCTCAAGACATCTAAGAAGAATAGAATCGTAATTCATTCTAAAAATAATATCATTTATTAGCTGATATTGTTTGGCTTTTAATCTTAGAGCTCTTTTCTTTGTGTAATCGAGGTATGAAGGAGCATATCCATTTTTAAGATAATAAATAATATCAGCATATAATGACTGCTCATTGTTTAAGCTTACCTCGCATAACTATACCTCTTTAGATGGGATTTCATAAATTTGCGACACTCCAGCCAGCATCTTGCAAAAGCCTTGACCTCTTACAATGTTTGTTGGTTTAATTTCTATGTCATATTCTTGTAAGGCAGTTACCCAATTGGCCCTCTTCTCACCCACATCCTTTTGTACCAGAAGATTTCTTACCGATGGAAACAGTACTACAATTTTGGTGTGGGTTTTAAGTAGGAAAGGTCTGAAATATCTGATCGCTTTGAAAATAGCATAAGCCTGTTTCTCCACATCTGAATAATTTAATTCAGCACCTTGCAAATTTGAACTAAAAAACGCAATTGGTGCTTCCGCCTTTTCTTGATTCGTTTGAGTGAGTATCGTGGCATATGACTTATCTGAGGCAAATGTGTATAAAATAAAAGGCTCTAAAAAATTCGGAGTAGCTAAAGATGGAGCATTAATGATAGCCTGTTTGATCAGGTTAAACGCTTCATGTTCATCATGGCACCATTTAAAATTAGAGTTCTTTTTTATCATAGTTTGTAAAGGAAATACAATTCGTGAAAAATCTAGAACAAATCTCTTTATAAAATTGATTTGACCAAGGAAGGATTGCATGGCTTTTTTGTTATGAGGTAGGGATATTTCAGAAATTTCTTTGATTCTGTCAGAGTCGATGTGAATACCAGATTTTGACACTATGAATCCTAGAAGTTTCCCTTCACTTAATGCAAAAAATGATTTCTTTGGGTTAAGTGAAATTCCGTACCTTAAACATCGTTGGAAGATTTGCTTTAATTCTTTGAGATGGTCGCCTCGTTTCTTGGAGTACACGGTTATATCATCCAAATAAATTACTACTGACTTATTGACTAAACCTTTAAATGCAATGTCCATGGCTTTCCGGAATGTGGCACCAACATTAATCAAACCAAATGGCATCTTGCGATATGCATATGTGCCCCATTTAGTTCTGAATGTGGTCTTCAATTGA
Source organism: Pinus taeda (assembly GCA_000404065.3). Classification (NCBI taxonomy): domain Eukaryota; kingdom Viridiplantae; phylum Streptophyta; class Pinopsida; order Pinales; family Pinaceae; genus Pinus; species Pinus taeda. Next base: position 154,030 of record APFE031017737.1, read on the forward strand.
TCATCAGGATTTACAAGCACTTAATTGTATCCTGAAAATCCATCCAAGAAAGACATTAATTCTGAGCCTGCTATTGCCTACAATATCTGCTCCATAGGTGGTAAGGGAAAGTTTTCCTTTTGATAGGCTTTGTTGAGATTGCGAAAGTCAATACAAATCCTAATATCTTTGTTTTTCTTTCTAACAGGTACCATACTAGAGACCCATTTAGAATGTCTGACAGGAAAAATTATCTTGGCTTTCAACAGATTATTGAGTTCGTTTTTTATCTGATTTTCTAAGTTGGGATGAATCTTTCTCAATTTTTGTTGGACAGGTTTTTCATTATCGATCATCGGGATAGTATGTTGGATGATAGTGGTGTCGTATGTTTTAAGTTCATCATAATTCCAAGCAAACACGTTTTTGTATTGTCTCAAAAGACGAATATATGCTAGCTTTTCTTCAGGGGCTAGGCCAAGGCCTAGATTTATGTTTTGGGGTTTGGCATCAGTTCCTAGGTTTACCAATTCATAATTCAAAGTCGAACTTTGGAGCTTTGAATTGGTGGACCTTTTAAACTGGTCTTTCAAATCGTACAGGTCTTCTAATTTGACCACTGATTTAGGTATAGCATTATGAGTGCTATCTTGCTGTAATTGCTAATCATGTTGATCTTCATCGATTATTTGGTTGGAGTAGGATCCTTCAGAAGTAAGGAATTTTACGATATCAGGATCGTCGTTGAATATTCTCCAATTTGTGATGTTCTCAGGAATAGAAGGTCTAAAGATTAATTCTATTGAAAATCTATCTGGACTAAAATATTCATAAGGAATGAGCTTAGAAGCTACGTTAGCTAAAAGGTCAGTGCTTGCGTTCTGGAGTCTGGGAATCGATGAAATATTGAATGCTGTAAAATGCTCAGTCAGGTCTTGAACTAGAGATTGATAGTGTTTTAAATGATCTGACAGGCAATGTATAGTATTCCGTACCTGTTTGACTACAATTTCAGAGTCTTCGAAGACTTGGAGATACTTTATGTTTAGCCCGATTGCTTTGTACAACCCTTGAACTAAAGCTTCATATTCTGCTATATTATTGGTACAATCAAATTCGAGCCTGCATGTTAACATGATTTTGTCTCCTTCTGGACTAATTAGCACGCATCCTGCTCCTGCTCCTTCGTTGGATTTAGAACCATCAAAAAATAATTTCCAAAACAAAGATTTATTTACAGGTTGATCTAAAAATTTGATACATTTTGAACTATCCGTTTGAGAAAAATTTTTGACTTGGGATAAAACGGAATGTTCTAAATATGGGGATGTATGAGCATTAAAATTGCGGAGAAAAGAATCTACTGAATAATTGCCAATTATGCTACTGTTATATGCTACTGGTTCATTTTCCCCTTCTAACTCCATTACTATGTACTTTTGATGTAATTCTCGTTCAACTTTTATTTGATTTGGCTTACCATTGTAAGGTAGCCACATATGCGACCAGTCAGTTGAGAAGTATCCATGCAATTTTTCTGACCAATCCATGCTAAGAATCAAGCCATAAAACTCAGGGATATCATCTACTAAAATATCAATTACTTGACATACCTTCGGGTTGGATGACAGCCTTATGGTTACTTGATTTAGTTCGCCGATAACTTCGACTTGAGACCGATCCAACTGAATGATGCGAACAACAGATTTTTGTGGTTGAATGTTTAATTTAGTGCATATGGACTTCGGTAGGATATTCGATGAAGCACCTGAATCCACTAAACAATTATGTACATTTTTGTTAAAAATTTCATAAGTAAGGAGAAAAGGGGGGAAGTATGAGATCTCGATCTACCTCCAATTAAGGCGATGTCATTTGGATCAATGTTGTTAGTCGTATTACTTGGAGGTCTTCCCATGTTCTGAGAAGCTTGAGAAATTACAGCGACAGGCAAAGGTGCAACTGGCACAACATGTAATTCTTTCATCATTATCTTTTGTTGATGCTTTAGCTTGCTCAATTCATACAAAGTGATATTTGCCCTAGTCTTTTTCATGTCGTCTATGCTATTGTACTCCATTTCATCCGAAACGATCAATGTTTTAGATGGAGTAGGTGAATCTGTTTGGACTGGGCTAGTTTGAGTCGCTTTAGATGTTGTTTTCTTTGTTGTGACTTTATCCTTTGTTGCAGAGCTTGTGCTCTTTGGTTTTGGGGTAGTTTGGGGAGGATCAAGCTGGTTTTTACTTCGTGTGTTAACTGGGAATACTTCTTGATCTTCCTCTTGTGGGAGGATGAAATCCCACATTCCTTGTAATTCTACTACTTCTTCATCATCGGTTTGCCCTTCAGTGGCAATTTCCTCTTCCTCTTCCTCGGATTCAACATTTGTTATAGCATTGGGTGGCTTTGAATCCATTGACGGGCCTCTCTTAAAAGCTCTGTAGGGCTTTTTTGAAGAAGTTTCTGCTACTTGCTTTTTTATGTCGACCATTTCATTAGACATGGTCTTAAGAAATTTTTGCAATCCCTCCAAATCAAATGGATCTTTTGCTTGTTTCTTCTTGGAATCTTCTTTGAAGGTGACCTTCTTAGATTTCTGATCTTCTAACGCGGATATCTTCTCTAAGGCTATTATACGTTTCTCTACTGCTATGGCTTCTTTCATGTTTTCAGCAAGGGTTGTTTTATTATCCCTGTCCACAAAGATTGCTATGTTTGATGGTAATGTAGTGATATACTATTCACATCGCACTTCCTAGCTAGGTTGGGAAGCAGTAGGAATTTTGTTTAGAATCTTATTGAAACATAGATTGAAATCTTTGATCAGTTCTCTAGATTCTGCCCTAAGGTTGGATAGGTCGTTGATTAACGTTGCCATAGACCTGTCATCACCAAAATTGGTTAGAAATTGGTCTTGGAAGATGTCCCAACTGGTAATAGATCCAGAGGGTAATGAAAAATACCAGGATCTGGCTGTTCCTTGTAGGGTATAAGGAAACAGTCGAACAACAACATCTTCATTAGTAACCCCATTGAGGTTGATGGATAGCATAAAGTTGTTTATGTGTTCTTCTGCTAGCATGCCTACCTCAGGATTGAACTTGGGCAGCCATTTCTCAGGATGGGCCGGTATTTGACTCAAGGGCGCAGGCATTAAGACTGCCCCAAGATTGTTCCATGGAGACTGGGCCATTGTTGAACTGTTAACAAGGGGATTCGCAGAAAATGATCCCTGTGATTGAGAAGACGAGGTGACTATGATCGCAGATGATTAAGGAGGAGTTGTATGGATTCCACTAGGTGGATTGATAATGGTCTGGGGTGGTGGAGTGGATGGTTGACTTCGCGGTATAGAAGTTGAGATGGAAGATGTTGATGAAAGAGTCTCGCTGTCAGACCCTTTAGGTGACTTCCTTGCTCTTTTCCTTTTAGGAAGAGGTAGTTCGGTTGGCCGAATACCGAACTTTTCACTCTTAAGTCTGGTCAGGGGTTGAGCAGGGTTATACTGCGAAGTAACGCTACCCTGAGATTTATCAGATCTTTGAGGGGAAATGGAAAATTGCTAAAGTTTATGAATCAGAGATTCGACTTCTGGAGGTTCAATTACATATTGATCTGAAATGTCAGGTTTTGTAGCAGCGGATGATCCTCTAGCGACTTCTAATTCTGGATTTAAATGTAATGGAGAAGTCGGAGGAGATGGTGAGGGTGAATTACTCTCAGAATGGTATTTTGATTTGGATTTACTTGCCATTCATAGCTCATGCCCTCCTTCTAGCACCAAATATGTTGAAGGCCCCGAAAATCGGGTTGACAACAAGGGGGATACCCGCCCGGTCCGGACCTTGGTTGGCAGCTCCTTATCCGTTTGGTATAGCGGGTCCAACTGGGGATCTGGGACCAATTTCCCAATTCAGTGTATGTGTGTGTGTGAAAGAAGGGTGTTTCTGTTCTAACTGGAATACTTCTATCTAATCTGATGCTATGCTATGTATTCTAATAAACAGAAAAATATCGAAATTTATGCTAACCCGGGGTGTGATATTTCTTCTATGCGATCTACAAAGATTTCATACAATAACTGGTAATAAAGATCATTCAGCCATCGTAAGAAAAGAATTCGGTAAAAATGAGCTACTTCGTATAAGAAGTTAGACGAAACAGCTGTTAAAACTTATCGCATAAATGAGCTATTCATACACTAAACACAAACAAAGAGTTATCACCGTACAAAAGTGCCAAATGATAACTCAGACATTCATGTTGTAACATATAAATAACTGAAAACTGAATATCGCTTTAATGCATAAGCAGAAATGGTTAAGAGATAAAAGTACCATTTATAACTAGTCCTACTCATGAGCTTCAAGCAATGATTGATTTATCTCTCTTTGATTCAACATCTACTAAGAGTACAGAAGTGCAACATCAGTAGTAGATATCAAATGCAAATATCAGACCAACCCTGTTCCATTCATTCACCAAACCTTCCTCTGAGGGTGCAAAAGTGCATGTCTGAGGACAAGTTTTGCATAAATTTCTGGACCTTCCTAAAATGCATGAAAGGGTTTAAATCCTATAACAAATACTTATTTACATAATTTGAGGATTCGGTTTAAATGACCGTCCTCTTTCTAAGCAAAACTATTCTAAAATTAAATCTACTGACTATTTCTAAATCTACTCCTTAATGTCGCAAGCATTCAGTATTTTTCTGAGTAGAGTCGGCTGACTGTCTTCCACCTTTGGTTGAGTTAAGCAAACGGAAATGGAAAGAGCTGGCATTCTCTTCTCAGTAAAATTGATGATGCGCTTGAGAATCACCCAATGAATATGTAGCATTATCATGTATGCCTGGTAAAAATCTCATTTCAACTTGGTTAACTTTCGGATAGCTTCTATTTCCAATTTGCTTCTATCGCTGATTTCTTTGTAGTTTTCGGGACTCGCAGGTGACTGAGCAACTAGGGACCTTCCTTTTCGAACAATTTTCCTTAGCGATGCACGATTAGCACTAATCGTGCATTGGAAACTGCCTCTGTTTCTTGATCCGAGCTTCCCTGATGCGGTTTTTTGCCTCATTCGGTATAAAACCCAAAATTTGTAAAAATAGTGTTTCCGTGAGCTCTTGACCTTGAGGATTAAACTGTTTGTTTCTGGTATCAGTGTCTTTCAGTATCCATTCAACCATTACTACACATGAGACATCTGTGATAGATGCCTCCGAAGAGTTCTGCAACTCTTTTTCTTCCTTGAGCGGATTAAGTATGCCTTCTGAAATGTACCTTGGAGCGCTGCCTTCCCTCTTCGTTGTTTTCTGCATAGTTCCTTGTGTAATGTTTCGTCCTTCTTTCCTGCAATTTACATTGAGGTAGAAGTAATGATAAATGACTAATAACAGGAAAAAATTTTAAATGCCGAAGATATACAAGACATGCCACCTTACGTGAGTTATTTTTTTGAGAAACACAACACCCTATTTCATTAACAACTGGCAATAACCCATTAATTCGCATTAAGACATATGACCAACTCTTGGTTAAAGATTTTTCTCGAATAATGAGCCAGAACCAATTGCGATGGAAGATTCCCGCGTTTTTTCTTTGCGATGCCACAGATTGCAGTATCGCAATGTCGCAATGTCATCGTGTTGTTTCTATCGCAGATCGCAGTATCGCAACTTTGAGATGTCACAGTATTGCGGTATCGCAATATCACATATCGTTATAATTCTTGTGATATTTGCGATGTGCGATATGCAATTTCGCATATCGGCGATGTTTTAAAGTTTTTCAATGTGAGCATTTGTCTTCAGCATATGTGATGCGATGAGGTTTCTCGCGTCGCAATATCGCTTTGTATTGTTTTAACTCTTTGGAAGGTGTATCCTATCATGTTTTGCACGATGCGGTATCCTTTTAGGAGTAAATTTAATTTTCTCATTATGAAACTTAGGTTTTCTAGATTTTTCAAGGTATTTTCCTAAGTCCATGATGTTGTAGATTTTCATCTAAAAAGAAAATATAACATTAACTAATTTTTTTGAGGGTCCCCACTTATTTAGTATTAGCAATAATACTTCATAAGGAGGGGGTTTGTTGGTGGCCACAACACCCTGCTCTTTCAATAGTTGTCTTCTTTACTCTTCTGGCATGTTAACTCCTCTGATGTTTCTCCGGTATTTCATGTGATATTACTGTTAACTCCTCTGTTAACACTGTTTAAGCACCTCCACCGATGTGTTCCTCTTTGCTTCTCATGGCTTCTAATGACCTCTTCCTTTTACGCCTTGGCTTCATGATGGCTTTCGATAAATTGATTCCAATGAACTCTTCTGATAGCTCTTCCTTGACTACTCCTGTGCTTGACTTCCAATGGCTTCCCTGATGGCTTCTCCTCTTTGGCTTATTGCTCCTGTTGCTTCACGGATCTACTGCATCATTTGTTGTTCAATTGTTGCTATTCAATTGACGTCCTATGTCATTTACTATTCAATTGTTGTTTAATTGACTTGGGTCCTCCATCTCATCATATCATCATATATCAAACTTTCATCACTATGAGCATTATGATCAAATGGGCATTAATGGGAAATCATGTATCAAAGAATTTTCCATCACAAGCACTGCTATATTAACATCAATGACAACCTAGATTAACAATCTCCCCCTTTGTCATTAATGACAATATTCTTCTTCTCTCCCCCTTTGACATCAATGGAAAAGGAGTGCAAAAGGACTCCCCATGTTGAACTGCTCCCCCTATCATGCTAGAGAAATAACCCCCATCTTTTGGCGAAGATATTCAAATGAATCTCAAGGAAGAGGTTTTGTGAAAATATCAGCTATTTGCTCCTTAGTATTGATATATTCCAAGGTGATGTTTTGTTCAGCTACTTGTTCATGAAGTAAATGATACTTGATTGGTATATGTTTGGTCTTTGAGTGCATCACTGGATTTTTGCTGGGACTGATAGCACTTGGGTTATCACAGAAGATGGTGATTGGTTGATTTGTACCTATGTTGACATCCCTTAGAGCTTCCTTCATTAATAATATTTGAGTACAACAATTTGAAGCAGCCATATACTCGGCTTCAGCTGTAGATAGTCATATGGATGTTTGTTTTTTGTTGAGCCAAGATACTAGACAATCTCCCAGGAAGAATGCATTTCCACTAGTACTTTTTCGATCATCGACACTTCTGACCCAATCAGCATCGGTGTATGTAGTCATAGTAAGAGTTGAGCTCTTAGGGTACCAAAGATCGAAATCAGGAGTTCCTTTCAAGTATATGAGAATTCCTTTTACAACCAACAAATGGGATTGTTTAGGAGCTGATTGAAATATTCCCACCATTCCTACTGCTTGCATAATGTCGGGTCTCGTAGTAGTTAAGTATAGAAGAGCTCCAATTATTGATCTATAATGAGTTTCATCTACCAGAGGAGAGTCATCGTCTTTGCTTAATTTGCAATCTGTGGTCAGAGGTGTGCTCATGGGTGCACAATCTTCCATTCCATATCTTTTAAGCATGTCTTTAAGATATTTGGCTTGAGATATGAACATGCCTGCCGTGGTTTGAGATACTTGTAGTCCAAGGAAGTAAGATAACTCTCCTATCATTGACATCTCAAACTCTTTTGAAATATTTTGAGCAAACTCATGGCTCATCTCATCATTATTACTAGCAGAAATCAGATCATCAACATAGACAAGTGTGACTAGTAGCTTATCCTCATCTATCTTTATGTAGAGATTACTTCCTACCACCCCCTTCTTGAAGCCTTGTTGTTGTAGATAGTGATCCAATATTGCGTACCAAGCTCTAGGAGCTTATTTCAACCCATATAATTCTTTTTTCAACTTACAAATAAAGTCTTTTCCTTCTACTAAATTAAACCCTTTTGGTTGCTCCATGTAGACTTTTTCCTTGAGTTCCCCATTCAAAAATTTCGATTTTACGTCCATTTGATTGGTTTTAAATCCTTTTAAGCAAGAAAATGCCAAGAACATCCTTATAGCTTCCACACAAGCTACTGGTGTAAAGGTTTCTTCAAAGTCAATTCCTTCAATTTGTGAATAACCTTTACAAACAAGCCTTGCCTTATTTATGATGACTTGTCCATCTTCATTCATTTTGTTTTTGAACACCCACTTGGTTCTAATTATATTTTTATCCTTTGGATGAGGTACCAGCTCCCATGTCTCATTCTTCTCGATTTGAGACATTTCTTCTTCCATGGGTTTTACCCAATGAGGATCCTTACTTGCTTGAGTAACTGTTTCTGGTTCTACCATGGATAGAAGAGAAACATCATTTTTCTTTGGTGTACTTGTCATCCTTCTTCGGGTTTGTATCCCTTCATCTATATTGCCAATAATATGCTCTTCTGGGTGATGTTTTTGGAGAAAATTCATCTTTGAAGGGGTTTGAGATGGTTCTTTTTCCTTGTGTTTTTCTTGATCTTTTTCCTCTTTTTCAAGTTCTTCTTCAATGGGAGGGTCAATTTCATGATCTTCAATTTATTTTTCTAGAAGGTCTTCATCAATCTTCACATCAATGCTTTCCACTATTTTCCGTAGTTGATTATTGTAGCACTTGTAGGCTTTGCTTCTTGTAGAATATCCAAGGAATATCCCTTTGTCAACCCGAGAATCAAATTTTCCTGGTGAGCCATCATTGATTTTTATGAAGCATTTGCTTCCAAAAATCTTGAAGTATTTTACTGAAGTAGGTCTTCCTTTCCATAATTCATAAGGAGTCTTCTCATTATTTAGTCTTAGTTGAGTTTGATTCAAGGTATAAACAGTTGTCCCGACTGCTTCTCTCTAGAATTTTGGCTACAAGTCAGTTGCTATTAACATTGTTCTTGCCATTTCTTGAACTTTTCGGTTTCTTCTTTCAACTACCCCATTTTCTTGGGTGTTCTGGCAGTAGAGAGTTCTCTTTTGATTCCATGTACTTTACAGAATTCATCAAATTCTTTTGATGTGAATTCTCCCCCTCTATCCATTCTAAGACATTTAATCTTAGAATCCTTTTCATTTTCTACAAGAGCTTTATGATTATTAAAACATTCAAATGCTTCGGATTTATATTTTATGAAATATACCCACATCATTCTAGTATAGTCATCAACAAATAAAGAAAATTACCTTTCTCCGTGGAGTGCCGGAGTTCTAGTTGGTCCACATAAATTAGCATGGATGATCTCCAAAGGTTTTGATGTAGAAAACTCGGTCTTCTAGCTGGTTCTAGTTTGCTTTCCATGTTGAAATGGACCACATACTCCTTGATTAGGCTTGAATAACTTTGGTATGTCTCGTACTGCATTAATATTACTGATATTGATCAAGTTATCAAAACTTGTATGTCCAAGTTGCTTGTGCCACAGCCAACTTTCATCTGTTTGACTTAAGTAACATTTATCTTCTTGATTTTTTTTTAGAATGTAGATAGTATCTGATGTCCTAACTCCTTTCGCCACAAGTTCCTATTGGCTTATTTGGGCCTGACCTAGGTTCATAAGTGTTTTAGCCAAACAAATCCGAAAACTACCAGCCCTTTTGGCAATAGTCTGTGGAGCGTGGACTGAGGTCTCACCCGAGGTAGTATGGGAGGGTGCTGGAACCAGGTTTCCACACCCTAGGGATGTCTAGATGAGGTCTGGAATGGTTGTGAACCAACCCTGCGCACTTACGTTGTTCCGCGTAGCTTTCCGACCTTCACATAGCTCTGTACAGAGCGTGACAAGGCATGATCTAGATTCATTACCCGTTCGGTATTATTATTATAGATCTGACTTAATTTTGTGAGCCGTGTATTCTTATTTACTTAGTTAACATTTATACCCAGTGCGTGTAATCATGAATGTTAAAGAGATGCATAAACATACAACAACAGCATAAACATACAGATTGATGAATAGATGCACAATATTTCAGATTTAACTTAGCTTTATTAACCTTCTGTTCCAGTACAATCTAAGTCCACCCCGTGCACTCTGTTGCAAGGGTCCACGCACACAGCTGCAGACTCTACCAGGCCTCTATGCCTACAGCTGCAGAGCCTCTTCCTACTCCTACAACCCAGGACTTAGACTTACAGACTCAGAGTGAATATCACAATAAAAAACCCATAAAATTCCAGGTCAAACTCCAAAAACTGAACTGCCTTCTATCCTTAGAGACTTTCTCTATTTATACATTCCCATGGTCTACGGATCATGAGTATGCCAACACATTCTAGATTAAATTACAATATTTTATGGCAGACAACCCTAGAATCTTGTGCTCAGTGCCAACATTTTGTAGGATCTTTACATTGCATTGACCAAACCCGAAATCTAAGCCCCAAAACTCCGCTTATGGGAGGATCCACTGCCCAACAGGCCCCCAACACAATCAACATGACTCGTCCCAAGTCACTCGGCTGGTGCAGTGATCTTTGCTCGAATTTCATTCAAAAATTTTTGCACTTCACTTATGTCCGCAACACATTCTTTCGTTGTCTGTTGTACTCGTTGTGCGCGTATCTCTGATGCTTCATTGTCAGGTGAAATTCCATGCCTAAGTGCATATACACCCTACATCTGTGCTAGCTTCCCCTCTATCATGGCAGTGACCGTGAATGCTTCCTTGAGCCAAGGTTGGATGCATTCTTTAAGAACTACTTCTTTCTAATGTGTGATGCCCACCTGTGCCTTTAGAGCCTGGGGCTCCCTCATCTTGGCCATCCGCTGAGTAAGGGCGACTGTCTGTGTGCTCCCCCAGACATTATCGTAAGCTTGCTACAACTCCCTCGCTTCTATCTCTAACTGTTGTAGCGTTGGGTCTTCCTGTAGTGAAGTGAGGGTGACAAGTGAATGATCTAGCAAGCTAGTGCACTCATGTATGGCGCACTCTGTTGCTTTCAACCCTGGTTGAATGGCACGTTGCCACTACTCTCTGACCTCTGGCGGTGTAGAGGGCTACGTTGTCAGCCTCAGCTCCATGATCTGCAATTGGAGGTCCAACTGGATCCTCGTTGCTTCTTCCTTTGTCTCATGGAATCCAATGGAAAATTTGTGGATCCGTATGGCTACTGGTAAGTCTGCTGCAATCTCGAGCTCGGGGACGTGACGACATGCTTCCTCAGTGATTTGCTCCAAATGTTGACTATGTGCTACTGCTTCATCGCATTGGAGGCTCAGCTACTTGATGTTGATTTGTTGTTCACTGAGCATCTGAACTGCGCATCCTTCCCTAGCACAGAGCTCGGTCATCGCTCCATCCTATAGCTGGTATAATATTTCTCGTGGAAGGGCAACCAAGTTTATTCCAAGTCCCTTGAGCTGGCCTACCGCAGCTCTGTCCTCTGTGTTGTCTGCTATTAGTGCTCCTGCTGGCAGTGCGACAGTATTAGCCATTTTGGCCCACAAAAACTGCTCAGTTGCTGATGTGCCCGTATCCTCGTAGGCAACTACCATTCCCTACTGTGGGGCCTGCATCTGAAGTTCTTGGAGTTGCTTCCTGAGTGCCCCATCACATTCTGCTACTCCATCATTGCCTCCTCGAGCACCTCCCTAGTGACTTCACGAACGGTATTGTTGATGTTGCATAGGTTCTCTTTGGTCAGTGCATTAAGCTCCCCATCCAACTTGGAAGCCTTGGCCTTCTTCCGTGGCCTAGTTTGTTCTGTCACGTGTGACCATTTCAATTGTGGAGAGGTGGTGCTTGGGTCCACGCCTTCTGTCATATCATCCGCCCCATGCCCTGTGGTCAAGTTTGGCCCTCTATCTTCCTGTGTCATAATGGTCCCTGTTATTGCTGTCTTTTCCATGACAGCCTTTGCAGCCTCCTGGGATGCCCGTACTTCTTCAGCTAGCCATTCGTTCTGCTTCTATTGTGTTAGAAATTTGGCAGTAGCCTTCGATTGTTGAATCTCCGTCTCATCGCGCACCACCAGGTCTAGTGCGTGCCATTTCGGTGGCCATGTGTCTAGCACCACGAACACAGTGTCATCTATTGCGATGAAGGGAAGTATGGTCCACCTCTGTTTTGGATCCCTCCATGCATTGATATACACATTGTGCATATTTGCTTTAAAGTTTGCAAATCTCTTCAGGCTATTGTACACTGATGCAGATAGGTGCGGTCACTTGTTGTTCCATAGTTGTACGCTTGCGTCCATCAGAATCCATAAAATCTTGGTTTCATGGATTCGTGTCACATCCTTTGTCACCCATAGCGATGCATATTTGGCTGCCTCCGGCCAATTCTGGTTAAGGGGAGGAAACTAACCAACATGATGGATAAGAGTAGCCACACGTAGTGGAATGCCTTACCCTGTTCCTGGGCCTCCCTGTAGTTTGTAAGGAACTCCTCGTAGAGGAACTACACCCAGTTGAATTGTACGCCTTCTGCGCATTGTTCAGCTAGCACGATGACCATTGTTGGTACCTTGTTGCTATGGCATTTCCACATTACTTTTCCTGCCAGCAACTGGGTAGCGACCTGAACTGCTTTGTCTGGAATGCTAGCAATGACGTAACCCCTCTACTTTTTCTCCAGCTTATACTTCTTTTTCATGGCCTCTGCCAAGTCTCCACTTGTACCAGTGATCTCCTCGGGTTCCCCCCACGTACAGGAAAGCCGAGAGATCTTATGAATGAGTACCGTCGTTATGGGAATGGTCTCTTCTCACCACAAGTACCTGTTTTGCACTAGGCAAAGCAATTGCCTGATGACAAATATGGTGATTGGGGCGTGATGAAAGTGTGGAATCAATAGGAGATGGAGTGGCCCAGCCTCCTCCACCCTGCACAGCCATTTTCGTGGCTACCACACTGAAACACCCCCCTCATTGTTGTGTTTCATGATATTGCTAGTTTCCAGACGTGGGAAATTTTCATTATCAGTGATCATCCAAATGCAGGGATAGCGGAGATCTAGGATGCGTTGAATCTCCGCGTCTAGAATCAGGTTCTTCATTCTCAATAGTACCTTTTTTCTTTCCAGTTCATGAAGTTGCACATTCCCTTGCTTAATGGCTTCTTGTAACTGCCTAATCCCTTTACCCGGGTCCTCGTGTCCTGCCCCAATTGTGGGAGCTTTGGTCCGGGGATTCTTTACTGCTCTCCTCATTTCCTCTCTTCTTGTCAGTGTTGAGGTCATTTCCGCACTTCGGTTTTTGCTCAGGGTCCTATAGGTCCATCGAACCGCTAGTACGCGTGGGTCCCAGTTAGTTCATCTCGCCCAGTGAACTCTGTTCATGACTCCACATCACTTTGTAATGGTTATGGCATGGAATTTTGGTTTCTCTTTCTATTGCCGCATCAGGTCCTAATTTCTGATCCTCAGTCTAGGATGTGCTTACACAACACATGACTACACCCATCGACCCAAGTGACCACGCAGACTGTTTCATCTTGGCTGTCCAGCTCACATTCGATGCTAGACACTTCCAACCCATAAGAATATCTGTCTTTTACCTTCACGCCAGTTCCTCATAGTCTTCTGATGTGTAGTCGTCCATCATGCGAGTGTCGCGCGCAACGCCCAGTCCATTGCACCATAATGCTGCTATTCTGGTACCACCCTGTCACATTTGTCTAAGAATTCATCTATTCCTGTTACCCCCTCATATGTTGGCAGTTCCCTTTCTTCGGTCATCAAGCACCACATTGATTTAATCATCATGTTGAAACTCAACATTGTTATGTTGTGCAACTGATTCTGCCAGCGTTCTATCTCCTCATTTGAATCCGAAGTACAGGAACTGTCGTGTTCCCATGAGATTCTTCCATCAGTTGTCGGGTTCACCCAATCCTTGTCTTGCATCATTATTTGGTAAATGTAATCCAGGTCATTGTCATGTACAAGTTCGGTGTAGCGTGCACCTTCAGCCGGATCTAGCGGAACTACTACACGAAGGGATTTTTTCTTTAATATCATCTTCGTCTTCTTCAGATTGATGAATCCATTCATATCCATCACCTAGTCGATTCCTAACAACGTGGGATAAGGATTGTTGTCATTGACAATTTTTATCACTTCAAAATTCATCTGTGTGCTCATGCCTTCAATATCAACTGTCACTCCTTGCAATCTTCCCATGGGCACGATCTTTTGTTGGTTTGCCATACGTAATTGAATAGGAGACCATTGCAATGTGGGCCTACCCATGCATTCCCAGGTTTGCTTAGGTAACACGTTCACATCTGACCCAAGGTCCAGGATAACCTGATCCATTTTGTATTCACCAATCTACACCGTCAATCTCATCTCTCTCCCCATGCACAATGTATGCTTTCCCAACTTCTAGACTACGTGCGGTTCACCTGATCCCGCACATTGCGTGATCAACTCTTATAAACTTTTAACTGCCTTATTATCGTGCAACAGCTTCATGCAGGGCTCTAGAAAGGTAGTAAGCATGGAAGGATCCATCCCTGGCTCTGGCTGGTCCTTACTACCTGAAGTGGAGGCTTCTGTGAAGCTCTTCCTAGCTTCCATAAACATCTCCTTTGCACGTTCCAAGTTGAATTCAGGTTCCTTTGTAGGAGCCTTGTGAAACCATGTATCTTCATTGAGCTAATTCCCCTTTTCTTCCCCTGTGGTCGCGTCGCTTCTGAGCACAATGTTCATGTTAGGGTCTTCCTTGCGTGGTTCAGACCTCATCATTTGAATATTCTGCATCAGATTAGGCTGAAGTACCCCTTTCTTGCGCATCTGTGTGATCAACATAGGACAATCTACCATTTCATGGTCAAACTGAGAATAGTATGAACATGATATTCTCGTTGGGTTGGTACAGTCCTAAGCATAGTGCCCCGGTTCATCGAAATTGTAACAGATTAACTGTCCTTGGCCCCTTCCTGGTCCCATTCAACCTCGTCCTCGACCTCGGCCTTGAAATCCCCCACGCGCCATCCCTGCGGCTGGGTCAAGGCCTCGCATTTCCATCTGCATTTTATATGCTGGGGTCCACTCCATCATTAACTCGTAGTTGCAACAAGTATCCTTGTTGTGGCCCATCGATCTACAAAAGTTGCAAAATAGCTACTGAGGACTTTGCATATACTTCTGCAACAAATGATAGTTGTCTATCATGTGCTTTCCTCCCACTTGACAGATCGCACACCAGAGTGTAGGTGTCATACTTGGCCCTGCCTATGCCTCTGGTCTCAACAATATTGGTCCCCCTCCTGCCAAATAGTTCGTGAATACGGGACAATGATCCTTGTCGTGGCCCTAGCCTTTACATTTTATACACTATATTTCCCCATGTGCCTCTGGTCACGGTGCCTTATCTTGCTTCAGACTATGCATCTCTAGGCATAGGTTTTGTAGTTGTGCGTGGATTTGTTGAACTCCCAACCCAGGATCTTGTATTGGAGTTTCATGCAACCTCATCGCTATCTCTAATGCTTTAGCCTGGGTTAAAAGCTTTTGTTGTGACAGTGCCATCCTTAGGTGCAACGTTAGGAATGCCACAAACCATGCATGGTGCTGCACATCTGAAAGCGTCATATTAGCCTCATAGATCGTACTCTTCAGTCGCTGATCCAAATCCCAGGGGGTCTCAGCTGGAAGCATCACGATTTCCTTAAATCTGATGATTGACTGCAATTTTGATTTCAGTCGACTAAATTCTTTGTTTAACACATCCTGGATCTTCGTTATACCGGCATTGGGGTGATCGTTAGAGTGCTTGATATACCACATCAACGCGCGATCCTGCAGTGCGCTCACCAATGTAGCCTTCTTGATGTTATCATCTGTAACTCCTTGTGCTTCCCACACTACCCTTACCATGAACCAGAACTAATCTGGGTCCTCATTTCCTACTCCTCTAAATACGAGTAAATTGATTGCACTCGCCATGCTGAACCGTGGGGGTGGTGGAGGTGGGGTTGGTGAAGATGGGGTTGAGGTAGGTGAGGTGGGTGATGGCGTGGATGGGGTTGGTAACTGCGGAATGTGTTGCTTTATCAACTAGACCACACTTCTCTGGGAGAACCCAGTGAGCTCTCCTTGCTTTCTAGCGAAAGTGAAATTAGGGGACTGTTCTCTAATCCTTCAATCCCTTTGTAGATATTTCTTCTCCACGTTATCCTAGACATCAATGGATTCGCATAACCATATTTTCACATAACAACATATTAATCCAGATATTTAAGGGTTTAATGTACTTACCTCGCGGTCCTTTGAGAAACCGTCGTTCTGATTCGCTGTAGCTTACAGTTATTTCTATTGCAAATTCAGTGATAAACCCTCCTATTATCTCGTCGAGCCAATGGTCTATGGCCCGCGGGATCTTATCTTCTGATGCCTCTAGCTTGCGCACTAACTCTGGCATCCACACTGTCAGTTGATCAAGCTTGTACCTTCCCTGGCTGTTGGCTTGCTTCGCGATCCACTCGTATAGTTCCGAAGAGAAGGATGGGAAGAAAATCTCGTGGATTTTCATATATACGTATCGATCTAACCACCTCTTCTCGGATATCTGTGGAGTTTTGTTTTCTTGTACTACAAATTTGTGAAGCTTTTGATCTAACCACTCTTCAATTTCTTTCTTCGTAGGGTTCCAGTGTTCCGACATTAGACATCCCTTAGGCAGATCCCGGTCCCAGCAATGGAACCATTTGTTGGCTTATTGGGGCTTGACCCAAGTTCAAAAGTGTTTTAGCCAAACAAATCCTAAAACTATCAGCCCTTTTAGCAACAGTCCACAGAGCGCGGACTGAGGTCTCACCTGAGGTAGTATGGGAGGGTGCTGGAACTAGGTTTTCACACCTTAGGGATGTGTATATGAGGTCTGGAATGGTCGCGAACCAACCCTGTGCACTTGCTTTGTTCCGTGCAGCTGTCTAACCTTCACGCAGCTCTGTACAGAGTGCAACGAGGCACGACCTAGATCCATTACCCATTCAGTATTATTATTATAGATCTGACTTAATTTTGTGGGGCCCGTATTCTTATTTACTTAGTTAACATTTATACCTAGTGCGTGTAATCATAAACAGTAAAGAGATGCATAAACATATAACAATAGCATAAACATACAGATTAGTGAATAGATGCATAAGATTTCAAATTCAACTTAGCTTTATTAACCTTTTGTTCCAGTACAAACCAAGTCCACCCTATGCACTCAGCTACAGGGGTCCGCGCACATAGCTGGGGACTCTACCAGGCCTCTACGCACACAACTGCAAAGCCTCTTCCTACTCCTACAACCCAGGACTCAGACTTATAGACTTATAGTGAATATCGCATTCAAAAACCCATAAAAATCCAGATCAAACTCCAAAAACGGAACTACCTTCTACCCTTAGAGCCTCATTCTATTTATACATTCCCATTGTCCGCGAATCATGAGTAGGACGACACATTCTAGATTAAATTACAATATTTTAGGGTGGACAACCCTAGACTCTCATGCTCTACACCCACATTTTGCAGGATCTTTACATTGCATTGACCAAACCCGAACTCTAAGCCCCAAAACTCTGCTTATGAGGTCATCCACTACCCAACAGTTCCCCTGAGGAAGAGTTTCTTATTTCACAATATTTAGTGTTAAAGGTAACATTATGTTCTTGATGAAAAATTTGGCTAACACTCAGGAGATTGTGTTTGAGCCCGTTTACTAGCAAAGCATTTTGAGCCTTCCCTTTTCCATTGATAAGGGTAACAGTTCCTTTTCAAGAAATTTTTGCAAATCCACTTCCAAAGGATACATTTCCTTCCTTTTCGTTCAATGAGACAAACTTCCTTTTGTCCCCTCTCATATGTCTGGAGCACCCACTATCCATAAACCAATGATTTTCATCACTGGGTGCACATAGAGCTAGGCCACACTTACCCATGTTGGGATTCTCATTTTTGCTTTTCTTCTTTTGAGGGGGAAATTTTGTTCATTATGTCCATTATCATTAGATAAAGAGAAAATTGGATCAAATTTGGCCATGGGATCAAAGGAGTTGTAGGTCTTGATTTTTCGTTGTTGGGAATCATGATTGTTGTTAGACTGAAACCCATAGATCTTGATTTGTCGTTGCCTTTTGAGACCATATGCTTTGTTTGTTTGATCCTCCAATTTTGGTGTTTCATTCTTACGGTCCATGCAATGTCTAGCTTGATGACCAAAATTTTTACAATAAAAACAATGCCCAAAAACGATAGTCTTGTACCTGTTGTAATAGCCAGGATTTGAATCAACATTCTTCCTTGGAGTTACTCTCTCTTCATTCTTTGGATTTGAGATGGGCCTTTTGGGTCACTGGAAAGTACATTGGCATAGCTTTTCACATTATTCTTAGTACTTTATGATTCTCCTTTGAAACCTATCCTAGATTTGTCATGTTGAGGTTTTTGATTATTTAGGATAGAGTCAAGTATTTGAGAGCTTTCCCAACCCTTTTTTATTTGCTCCAATTCCTTCCTTAGAGATACTATTTCGGCTTCACGTTCTTTACAAATTTATTCTTTTTATTTTAGCTTATCTTTCAAGAGGTCTTCCCTTATTTTTGTTTCCTCGTTTTCTACCTTGAGAGAGATTATTTTATTTCATAATTTTTAATTTTCTTCAATGGCACTCATTAACAATTCATCTACATTTCCTTCTAGACCTGAATCATCATCATTTTTGAATGCCATGAATAATACTTCTTGGCTTCCAATATGGTCATTTTCTTCATTTGATTCTTCATTACCTCCTTTGTGGTGAGGGAACTGATTAGTTGATTTATTTTTTATGACTACAAATTCACCTTCATCAGACTCATCTTGCTTAGAGAAGAAATTCTTCTTATTGAACCCTTTCTTTTTGTATACCATCCTTTTAGAATTTTCCTCACCATCACTATCATGCTTATGAGGACATTTTGCAGCATAATGACCTATTCTTCCACATTTGAAACAAATAAGAGGGTACTTACCTTTTAGCTTAGATCCTTTTTTTAGTCTTCATACAAATTGTGCCAATTTGGATTCAACATCAGAGTCATCACTACTGGCACTCCATTCTTTCCCCTTTTTTGATTTTGAGGTCTTGAATACTGCATCTTTGGAACTTGGGATTCCTTTTCTCATATCATAGGCAATGAGGATTCCATGAAGTTCATCCATCTTGAGAGTATCTAGGTCCTTCATTTCTTCTATAGCACTTACTTTGGAGTCAAATCTATTTGGGAGAGATCTTAAGACCTTTTGAACTATAGTGCTTTCTTCGATGTTTTCTTCCAATCCTTTAAGAGAGTTGACCACTTTAGCTACTCAGAGAAGGTATGATGCAATATCTTCTTCATCATCCATTTTCAAGCTTTCAAATTGCCTTCTATGAGTTTGAATCTTTTCCTTCTTAACTTTGGAGTCCCCATCGTATAAGCTAACTAGCTTATCCCATACTTCTTTGGCCGAACCATAATTCATGACTTTTGTAAATTTAGAATTAGTGATTCCACTAGTGATGGAATTTAAGGCTTTTGTATTTGCAATGTAAGCTTTCCTTTTGTCTTGATCTGTTGGAAGAGTGGAAGGAGATGTGTACTCATTTAAAACCGAATGCCAAACTTCAGGTCCAAGGGACATTAAGTAGTAGGTCATTCTTTTTTTTCCAAAAACCAAAATTTCTCCCCTCGAACAAAGGAGGTCTTCCTAACACTTCTTGATTTCTCATTGTGACTAAGAATCCTTCTTCTAGCTGTTAGGCTAATATGAAGAAGCTGGCTCTGATACCAATTGTTGGAAATACTAAGAGGGGGGTGAATTAGTATTTCTTTTCAATCGTTATTTTTAGCAGTTAAATCATTTATATTCAGAGAACAAAATGAACAACATGAATAAATGCTTTTATTAATATACTATTTACAATAAATCAAGTACAATGTATATAGGGCTTCAACTAGTTGCCAACCACCAACTTGGACTTTTTGTGAGGCTCCAACCTCCACGATACCAACCCTGTCTTGTCAAGGCACCAACCTTGGATTTAGGAGCACCAACTCCCAGGACACCAATCCTTCCAATTCTGAGGCACCCACCCCAAGGGCTCCAACCCTATGTTATATATTGTCTGGATAGGTTTGGTAGTAATTCTCTACTCCCAACCCTGCTAGACCTACGACTTATTTATGTCCTGCAGCTTCAATCATCTATCACTCAATCTTTGAATTCTTTTGTACCTTCATCATCTGCCATACCTTTGGCTTCTCGACCTTTAGACTTCTTCTTTCGTTTGCTTGACCTTCTGGCTTCCTCTATTCCTTTGAGTTCATGAACTGTTACCTCTTCTCTATGATAGATGCTCGAGATACGTTACCCATATGAAGATTCCATGTGCCACATCATTCCTTTAATCACAATCACAACTTCCAAAGGTCTTTTACAAGTTGTCTCCATAACATACTCTGTCCTCCGACATAAACATCATCGATCCTCACATATCAACATAGTTAAAACCAAATAATGGCTGCTCCCCCCTGCCACATCATCACCTTGATCACAATCGACAATTTACCATCGTTACATTTCTTCAAGACTTGCGATATGTGGCGGATGCAATATTTCAATAAGCTTCTTTTGATAACTCAATCGGGTCCATAATAATATCGCGATCAGAGGTTTTAACGTGACAAGGCTTTAAACACTTGTGGTATGACGGATGTGATATTTCTTTAGGACATATTATAATGGTGTAGCGGGTCCACATACATATCGCAATCGAATGTTTGCGGGACTTCAACTAGCACATGGATTAAAGCTAGCCTTAACCCCCATAATTGACCGTGATCTAAGGGTTGACTATGAGATTGACGACTAGGATCAAGTGCGGGACTTCAACCATGATCAAGGAATTTCGTACTTTCCTACCCCCTCTCTTCCGATAGCTGTCTTCTTTACTCTTATGATATGCTAACTCCTCTGATGTCTCTCCAGTATTTCATGTAATATTATTGTTAACTCCTCCATTAACACTGTTTATGCACCTTCACTGATGTGTTCCTCTTTTCTTCTCATGGCTTCCAATGACCTCTTCCTTTTACACTTTGGCTTCCTGATGGCTTCCAATAAACTGCTTCTGATGAACTCTTCTGATAGCTCTTCCTTGACTGCTCCTGTTCTTGACTTCCAATGTCTTTCCAATGGCTTCCCTGATGGCTTCTCCTCTTTGGCTTCTTGCTCCTGTTGCTTCACGGATCTACTGCATCCTTTGCTATTCAATTGTTTTTGTTCAATTGTTGTTCAATTGACCTCCTGCATCATTTGTTGTTCAATTGACTTGGGTCCTCCATCTCATCATATCATCGTGTATCAAACGTCCATCACTATGAGCATTATGATCAAATGGGCATCAATGGGAAATCATGTATCAAAGAATTTTCCATCACAAACACTGCTATATTGACATCAATGACAACCTAGATTAACAGATTTTCCCGAATTTCATTCCAGTATGCAAGTTCTTTATTCTTGCTCAGTTTATATGATCGTCTATATCGCCCTGTTGGTAGCAATATCATTAGAAAATTAAATTAAGTCCGATCTATTTATTCATAAAATTTTGTACAATTGAGGCTTCTGTGATCCATCATATATGTAAAAAGAGCTTCGGCATAAATCACATAAAAAGATTATTCTCGACGCGTTTCGAACCAACTTGTCCTGACGATGAACCACACTAGTTGGTTCGAAACGCGTAGACAATAATCTTTTTATGTGATTTACGACGAAGCTCTTTTTTCATAAAATCTTCCCTGCAAGAAATATATTTATGGACAATTGTTAAGGATATATTTAAGTTCGTGGTGTTAAAGTGCTCTCTTTCTTGTGTTCCTTTTCCTAAATTATCCCATATTTCTATATATCCTACTTATGATGTAGTCTACAACATTTCAATATTATCTCTACAATATGCAATGGCCTGTTGCCTATCCCTAGCCATAAACTTTGGATGCACTGGATACCACCGAGTTGCCTAGTTGATTCACCCATTGTGGAAATTCATTGGGCCATCATTGTGGAAACTCGTTGCATCACCATTACAGTTATTTAACCTCTAAATTTTCCTCCTTTTGACAAACCAATTTTCTTTTTCCATCCATTTTATTACACATTTTCACTTCATTTATGAAATTCAAGTCATTCAGGTCATGCAAGCCATAATGAAAAGGAAATCATCCATTCTCAACTCAAAATCCATGTTTTCTTTGTGAAATTGGTTTAAACTATGCTATAGCTACCGAAAGATGCACATTCTACAACTAAAATTTATACAACCAAATCTTAAGCTTTACAGTTTTTCATGTGTTAGAAGACAACCAAGATACATAAACAATTTCCAAATGTCATTTACATGGACATCTACCCACTGGTTGCAATTGGAAGCTCACAGGATGAGCGAATATCATTGGTCAAACTAAAAGTCATGTTTCTTCATGTAGAGTGTCAAGGAATTGACCTTATCATCAAGCGTGATCTAGAATCTATAATCTTACCTGATGACGTGTTAATAAAATCTCTCTCATGATTCGAGCGAATCATGAGAGAAATTTTTTTATTTTGATTTAGAAGCTTGGATGTCGAACTCATAACTTATTTCTTGCCAAAAGTTTCTTGATTGGCTAATTTAGAGTACATTATAAAATGCTTCATAGTAGAAGTGACAAAAATTCAGTATTATGTTTAGATTATTGTTATCATTAGGGGTGATTTTAGGGGCGAATGTTCACCCTTTGGCGAAATTAAGGTGTTTTAAATTTTTAGTGGGCGAATATTTTGTATCATAGTACATTTTTACAAATCACCTCAAATAGCCCACCTTATTTTAAGGGAGAGGGTAAAAAAGATAAATTTAGCCCTTGAAATTAGGAATTACAACCTTCCATTCGCCCATTTTCATGAATAGGTTTTATTTAAGTGAATCCATTCGCCCATTTTCAAGAATAGGTTTTATTAAGTGAATCC